>VUQR01001819.1:0-10645 GCA_015108515.1 Hemichromis elongatus | reverse complement strand
CCCTTTCTTTTTTTTTTTTTTTTCCCCCCCCCGCCCCCCCCCCCCCCCCCCCCCCCCCCCCCCCCCCCCGAGTGTGGAGGCAGCACCATCACTGTCACAAACACATACTCCAGTGTCGATTGACGAGATCTGCCTACACCTTCTCACCCGATAGCCAATCAGGACCAGCAAAAGTGGAGATGATGATGTGTGGTGTGGGTATATATCTTTCACTGAAACACAAATTTTATCTATTTTCAAAGAACATCTCCTGAGGGGTAAAGTCATACTCTTTCAGGACCTTTGGGACGTTTTGTTAACTTCTTCTGTTTAGTGGCAAACTAAGCAACTAAATATGAAGGCAGAGGTGAAGGCCGCTTAAGCGAGTTTATACTCTCTCGCCAACTAGGTCACTCCTTTTGAGCCTCAATAAGCTCTAGTTTGTTCATCATGGCTGTTTATGTTCAGTCTCAGTTTGTTTTCAGCCAGCTGTGCTTACAGCACACCCTTACATGCCTCACTGGACACAGTCGTCAAAGGAAGCAGATTTCAAGTCAAGTCAGACGAGACAAGCGAGCAAATGAAAAGACTGAATCTCTGCAGGGAGGGAGGTGAGTGTGAGTTTATAGCTCCTATAAAAAATACTTTCCACACACCTTTAGTACTTTTCTACTGTGAGTGTGTGTGCGTGTGTCTGTCAGTATTTGGAAGGTGATATCTCTTTATAGTCTATAGTGCAGCCAAAACCAGACAGTCAAATCACATTAGAAATGGATCCTAAATAATGATGTTGCTAGCTGTGCAGCAAATGTTTTGACAAGCAGATCCCTGATTTGTTTGTGTCTCACGCAGGTGAACAAAGATGCAGAGACGTCTGTGATTTCATACTGTCCCTCAATCGAATGAGCTGCTATGGCGGACTTGTTGATTTCACACTATACTGTGTCACCAACAGCTGATTACCAAAGACGGGCTGCATCAGAATTCAACCCAGTACCATGATATCACGGTATCATGATATCATGGTATAGGGCTTTGCCTCTTCCAAACGTGAGATGTACACACATGCAGACGTTGCGGTAATCTGCAGTACCAGCAGAGGGAGATATGACGGGAATGTAATTTTTTAAATTTATGACTAAATTCACACAGCCTGTTTTCACCATTTTTTTTGGACTAAATTGCGTGAAATGAGTCAGTCAAGCCCAAAGAATACAATTAAATAAAAAACAACGAAACGTCAAATTCACATTTTCATTTAAGCTCACTTACCTGGCTGCTTTTTTTAAAAACAGTAATAGCTCTTTAATGCTGTTACAACCTTTAAAAGAGATATAAACGTAGTAGATAACACTTGTGTAGAGCGCCTTTGAATGCAGACTTTATTCCACTGGTGAATAAACAGTGTTGACTTTTGTGAGCACTGAAAGCTTGAGTGACTGGTGATCATCCAGAGAAGCTAATGGATTCAATGAACTACTATCTGGCTCAGCTAATTACAACCAGAGACGCTTTATTTATGCTCATTTGCTGTGTAAACTGGTCTTTTGGAGAAAGATGTACATGTTTGTCTGTCTTTTATTTTTATCCTGGTTAAATACTGCAAATTCTGTGTTTCTAGCTGCCATTAATTTAAACTTAATAAGTCTGATGTGCATGTGCTGAGATTGCACTGTTGGATAAAGGTAGCACCGTGGACACAATTCACACAAAATACTGCCCCCAGCCCACCAATGATGTGCTTTTGACAAAAATCCTGAATCCTGAATATTTCTGGATATTTACTTTGGACTAAATGTTACATCAAAGTCTCATTATCATCAATTTACCCATGCAAACAAGGCTATGTTATTCTACCTGCAGTTATTTGGCACTATTCCTTAGTCTGACTTGCTGTGTGTTATTTTTTCTGGAGTGCACTTCCACAGGTGGCATTGTTAGTCAACGTAGGTAAAATCACGTACAGTGCAATAATCCCAGCACACACATTTATCATGCAAAAACTATATATGACTGACATCTGCTACACTGTCAAAACACAAACTATTGTAGTTTTAGACAGTCTGCAGCTACTGTAGAGACCCACAATGCAGCGCATCAACAAACAACAAGGAGAAGAAGAAAAGCAGTTCTACAAAGCAGACACTGATTTAAAGATTGTCTCGGTGGCTTTGGCACATTTTTCACCAACGCTACTGAACTTCTCAGCTCTTTTTGAAGTTCTCGGCTCAGGAGGTGCATTTCCCAAAACAGCTCATACATGCAGCAAAACATTAAGGACAACCTGCAAAAGGTGGTAACTTGTCTAAAATCTGTAATTGTGTAAAAAGTAATGAATATAAACCTGTTAAAATTAATAAATAAATATAAAAAGGTTGAGCTGATTGCGTAAACCAGGGTGATTTTGATGTTTACATTAATCAGAATGATTCGGCAGCCTAGAGAGGAAAAATCCTCCCCACATGCTTTTACTGTTCCTGAACTCCTACTGTACTAGATTACTATATCTCAATGGGTAACTGACTTTTATTATGTATCAGAGTGAATACTCTTCAGATGCTGATTTCAAAAGCAAAAGAGGGTTTTTATTTTACTAAAGCAAAAAGAGCTCTTACATTCGCACACACTGTGCGGAGAAGCGTTTTCCTCCAGTGGTCTCGCAGCACAGTAAATTGCAGCTACAGTAACAGAAAATTCACACAGCACAGAACAAGGCATGTAGATTATCAAAATATGCCGCAGGAAAACAAAACAAAGGCATAGTGTGTGCGCAATAGCACATTTTAGTAACAAAACACTGAGAATCACTGGGCATCCTGTTGCTTCATTTGGCCACAGAGCCTCATCAGCCTCACACCTAACGCTCTCTCATGCAACATAACAGAGGAAGAGCCAGCGAGCGCGTACGCTGCATCCGTCCCTCAGCTCGGCTGCAGCTTCCTACATTCTGTCATCTTTCCTTTGCCACGTATTCCTCTTCCGCTGCTATGGGCAGTTTTAGAGCACGCAAAATGTTTCCTCATGTTCAAAAGCTGCTGTAAGTATTTTGCAGTGAAGCTCTATAAACAACTGGAGTCATACTGGCAGCTTATCATTGTCTTGGTAGACTACTCTGTTACACAGTGAAAATATATGTTTGTGTAGGAGTAAGTTTTAGTCCAAAAAGTCTCTTAAAATTAAATTCCTTAAATTGTCAATGACATGCGACCTTTGGTTTAAAAAAGAAGAAGTCAGAAATGTTAGCATTTTGCATTTTTGGTTCTGGTACAAACATTTAATTTACATGCCTGAAATAAGGACTGTGTCTGTGACTTTTTCATCTTTTGTTCTAAAAATATGAAGAAATGTATTTATTTTAAAAATGTTTCCTGTGAACCTAATTTGAAAAGTGGTTGTGAAACCAGATGGATGGTTTTTCTAATGTTTTACGAGGAGGAATAAAAAGTACTTGTTGTGTTTACCAGACTGCAAGGATAAGCTGAATGGAAACAGGCAACTTAACATCTTCATATTTTGTTTTGGGCTGTATTAATTGGTAAAGGCCAGGAGTGGCCAATTAATTTTCCCAAGAGGCCACGGAATAAATTGGGACTGTTTTGGTCCCAACAAGCTTATAAAGGGATAAAACGAATATTTACCAGAATCAAGTCCCAATCCACAAGAGTCCCAGTTTCAGTTTCAGAAATAATTGCCCACGTCTGGTGTAATGTCCAAAAAGGGCTGGATAGCACTCATTAACGTATGGTATCCCCATCTGACAAGAAAACTACACAACCTAACAGATGTATATGCCATCTTTCAGCCACAGGTATAAATGTCTGAAAAAAATAAGTGTGTTTAATTATGTTCTCTCCTGAAAGCAATAAAATGCATTAGCGTGAAGGAAAGACGTCCACCACTGCTTGTGGCTTTTTTACTTGAAATATATTGGTGCTCAAAGATAAGAGAGATTGCATTAGAAAAAACAACAGTGACACAGTGTGATTGGGTAGTGGCGCTTTATCCGGGTATTGCTTGGGATCTCTTCCCTGACTGGGACATAAATCACTTGTATGAATATTTAATGAATCCCAAAGGGACAAAAAGTAGAGATGTAAACTATAAGACGTCTCCTATCTCATATTTGTTTCTCTGTGAGCCGGCAGCACATCAGCATATGTTATATCTGCAAATATTTTGTCACTCAACTCTTGCGGTTTTCTGATGTTCCTTTTCCTGCGTGCCTCCTCGTGCCTTCAACAACATGGAGACACCAAAAGCAAGAGCAAGTTCAAAACAACAGCAGACCTGTTATAATCATTTTCTTTTACTAAAGAGAGCTGCAGCATTTTTGTGAAGCAAAGCTGTGAAAACACAACATAATTACTTATTATGGGAATATAAATACAATATAATGACAATATAATGGCTTTTATGTCTGATTTTGTCTGTTTTGCTGAAGCGTGTGATTGTTAGAGAAGGAAATGGGCAGGAAAATAACAAAATATGGCGGTGATTGTGGTGGCAAACACACAATAAGAGACTGACATCTTAAGCTGAAGACACACAAACACAGGAAATTATTACACACTAAATCTCTTTTAGCCTTTGACCATAATGTTCATTATATTTGAGCCACGCAAAGTCTAAAATATATTTTTAAGATAAAGGCGTCGCCGGATCAAAGGGTAACCTTCACCTGTCAGGTGAAATGTCCTGACGAGTATCGAAGCCTTACAATAAGAAACGTATGAATCCTGAATGAAGGAAATGTGGTCAAAAGAAGAAAAAAAAAACAGCATTGTGTGGCGTGACAGGATAAAAAATCATCCTCTCCCACTGGCCTGGTAATCCTCAGGCGGATAATTAAAAAGTGTGTGCCACAGTCGGAAAGGAAAAAGAAAGATTAAAATAAATAAATAAGTGAGGAGAAGGGAAGAGGCTCTGCGCAGATCCCGGGGGTATCCATTAAAGAATGTTTTCTTGAATTGAGGTTAGGTGCATTGATCTCTGTCGAAGCTGGCACAGCTGAGAGTTAACACTCCCTGCCTGCGACTCTGACTCATTTCATACATTATTCCAATTAAATCACTGCAGCCTGTCTGGCTGCCTGCCTTTCGGTTTTCTAGGAAAGCGAGAATTGGAACCTGCCACACTCGATCCGCTGTCATCTAATATGTCATGCTACATGACATTAACACAAAGGAGAGGGACGATAACGTCAATGCAGGAAGACTTAGAAGAAGAAAGGAGAAGATGATGTTTTTGTCTACAGCAGCAGAAGAAACGACTGAATGTCTATCGTGATATATTATACGCATTAGGTGCACGCTAATAGGTGCAACTGTCCTATACAGTAGGCCTTTGTGTCACTGCATGATATATTGAGTGGTGAAGGTGTGAGAACAGCCATTGTTTTTATTGCTTTTGCACAGCAATGGGAAGACCATTACCTTGAGTTGGTCGGTATTTACTAGTTTTTCATAGGGACGTTCACTTACACCTTGAAATAACAACAAAGCATAAAGTTGACTAAAAAAACTTTGAGTGTTTCCAAAACCTTGCACCAATGTCACTGCTGGACAGCACACACCAAAACAGCTCATTGGCCTGTGATAAAACAGTCTCATTCAGTACCTGTTGTGATTGGACTGAACCACACAGTCACAACAGTTGTAGCCTTGGTGATCGTATTTTTCTCTCCAAGGTCACAAATGCCAATATTTAATCCAACACACAGAAACTGCTACTTTCAACTTTTAAAAATAAGCTTCAAATTGCACCTTTTTCCTAAAGCTTATGAAAAAGGTCTGGATCAGTGATCCCTTAATGATGCTGCAATGGGCCCAGGTTGCTGGGTGACATCCCATGATGCAGCGAGTCATAAATTTTTTTGCATTTTTGTCCTTTATATGTTGCTCTTCTCAGTCTAATCTTTCCTTTTGTCCCTACGGCTGTTCCTCTCTGATCCTGGCTCTGTTAGAGCTCTCTATCTGTCATAAAGGAGTTCTTCCTCCCCACATTCGCAATTGCAAAATGTCGCTCCAAAAGGGCTGTGTGACCACTTTTTCCCTTTTTCTAATATTGCATGGTATTCACCTGACAATAGAATAGAATAGAATGATGTAGCCTTTTGTTGTCATTTTACATGTACAACGAAATTGTGAAATTATAAGTTGCTTTGAGATTTGCACATTTCTTGTATTGTGAAGTGCAATGCAATCTGTGCAACACTACTGCTTATGATAAGCAATACCAAAGTCTACATGTTGATAAATTTAACATGTTCACATAGTTCAATATGTTAATTTTGTAATTTTTGGTAACGTTACAGGTTGTCATTTGTTTTTAATTTACTACATTTATTTCTTAATCTAAATAGTGAACCTTGTGTCCCCGCCCACAACCGGCTATGAGGTGATTAAGGTCTGGATCACTGTGTCATCTCTGTCGCTGTCACTTATTGTCCAAAACTGACTGGATTACATTTGGGGTGTTTGGTTGTTGAAGAATGATAAATGGTTGGATTAAGCACAAGGAGTACCCTTTACAGTTTTCAGTTCTCCTTAGAAGAGTTCGTCATATTTAAGGTGGAGTACAAGGGCTACACCTTAGATATGGCACTGTTTGTGTCAGCTCATGGTAACATGTCCTTCTTTAAGTATAATTCAGAAAATGAAGAATTGGACAAGCTATAATTCTGTGGCTCACTAAAGTTTATACCCTTTATCGTCAATCCCATGAAGATCTGAACATTTTGTGGCAATCTATTAAATACATGCTTCAAAACATGATGGGACGACAAACTAATTGCCAACCCCATAACAACACTTCGGTCTAAAAATATATCAATCACACCGCAATAGATCCGTCTTAGAAATCTCCCCTGAACCGAAGCTGCCTGTCAAGGGGCGTCTGTGGGCTGTTATGACCCACCAGCTGAGAAACTCTCTATTAGCACTATAATTGTACAGAACAATGCTGATTATATATGTCAGATGACAGGCACAGTGCTTTATGCATGCAAGCAGCTTGGATCAGCAATCCGCTGCTGAGCTGCCTCGCACAAATTTCAGTGTCAAACTAGCAGAGAAATGGAGGCATTACAGCTGCCGCTCAATAACACAAAAACAAATTGTTTCAGTTGTTTCCCACAGGAGCAATATGCATGGAGTTAACTGAAAGTGGGATTAAATTGCTTTTTTCAGCTTGTTTCTCTCACCTTACCACACCTAGCTGCACTGTGCAAACAACGACCAAAACACACCATAACAGTACACCGCAATCAGACACAGCTATGTGATTACAGGCAGAAAATATGTTTTTCATGTTTGCTGTCAGACTGTGGGATGATACGAGGAGCAGTGTGTGCAGAGAGTCTGATGCATGCTGGGGTCACTAAACCAGGCTCTTTTAAGCCCTGCAGACAGACTTTACATAAACGTTATTCATCAAGCAGCTTTTACTGATATGACTTCAGTGGTCCGGCGAGGATTGGCTGGACATAACGCCCACATCAAACGTCTCTGCTCGGTGAGAGGGATTAAAGGAAGCGCTTTTCTATGAAGTGCTGTGTATTTGAAAGCAACTCGCCCTGGTAAGTGATGGTTTGATTTCAAAAACAAATATTTCGAAAAGGAACGTCAGACCCACCGTCAATGAGAAAGGGCACTGAAAATCAAGATTTATCCCACCGCGAGTCTGAGATATCCTGCCACGTTCCCCCTGAGCCGAAATTAACGCAACGTCACACGAGAAAGTCAGAGAGGTAGACACAAAGACGAGACTGAATCAGCTGGAAAGAGCAACAGAGCGGAACATTTGACTAACAAGCAGTTTTTGAGTGCACTTTGTTGTTGTCTCAGTCGAAATGCAGTGCATTCTGGTCCCACACATGTATTGATCTGACTGATGGAGATGTCAAGAAAAGAGGAGGCAGACCAATAAGATGGCTACAGTTAAAATAAGAGGACAGAGGAGCGTGGTACATGGACAGGGCGAGAACGAGAGATGCTCCTGCATTTTTGTTAGTGCAGGTCTAAAAAGAGTAAAAAATAGATAGAGGGCATATGCTAAAGCCTGACTGTAGCCTGTAATGAGCACACACATACACACACAAGGTTAACTGCAGCATCCACTGAAGGAGAAAGCAGCTCAGCTCATCATTGTCTCCTAATAGGAGCAGGTTGCATTGTCTACACGGACTTGCTGTTCTCTGAAAGACGGAGAGGAAATAAATAAACAATGGACTCGGCAGCGGGAGGGGAATAAACATTCATTAATGTAAGGGTGGAACATGTTTAGTTGCTGCATGTAATTTGCGTCTTTCTATTTATGGCCAAGCAAGCTCAGCCCCAATTAATGTGTGAACAATATTCTTTGGGTTCTTTGAATCATAAATATGCAAATGATGCTGTCTTTTGATGCTGCTTGTTTTTACAGTGCATCTCCTAAATTGGCTTTCACAGCATACATAGAGAGCGCCACCTCACAGGTCTGTGACATGTATTTGATAACATAATTTTTCTTTCATGGATGCTTATCCTCCATTGACTCAGCTGTAATCATATTACGAGCAATCTAGTGAGTCATTTGACCTTCTCTGAATCCACGATAGGCACCAAGCTGTAATCTAATGTTATGTAATCTAATGTTTGATATAATTACATCTATTGCTCGCGCGAGGCAACACAAAGCCTAAAATGATCATATCTCTTAATAGAGGCTTATTGCAATAATGAATACATGTGAGAAACAACATAGACAAGCAAAACATTGCACTACAATATATATACTGAATCGTAAACAGCTTATGAAGAAGTTCTTTGTATCCCCTGACGAGGATTTTGAATTTTTATAAAGATAATAAAACTAATCCAAGATTTTTCTTTGCGTCCTTACTTTCAGTCTGCATCTGCAAACTTCCTGCTTGTGAAAACTAATGGAAAATGCATACGGGATTTCAGCGGACGCTCCAATCCATTTTAATCCTGAAGGCAATTACAGCGTGGGGTTTTAGGGTCAGTAGTGCTGTTGATTGATGGGAAGAAAAAGTCACTTTAACAAAGTGCTGTGAACTTCAACCACCTGGCTGCAGCACAAAGGGTGTTGCTTGATCCACCGAGACAAAGCTTTAATGCTTTATTAATGCATTCATTGAAGGAATACAAAATGGAGAATTAATGATTGTGCCTCTGATAGGCCCTGTGTGTCAATATCACTGATGCCTTTTGAATTATAAGCTAATTCTTTAATTTCTATGGATCATTTGCGCTTCATGCCCAAGATGACTCTCACCACCGCCAGCACCGCCGACACGCGCTTTAAAGTGGATGGTGTCATTGATCAGTGACATATTTGCAATGCCTGAAAAACCAGGTCTGTTTGTGGAGAGAATCAGCCACTTCGCTGTTTTCTCCTAGCTCCCTTTAAAGAGCCATGATCTGTATCCTAGCAACAGGACTCGCTCGCCCCCATCAAGCTGTAGAGTCGGTGGCAGAGAGCTAGGGCGAGAGCACAGGACCCCTACTGTCTCCTATCACTGTCAGCGAATAGTGGACAGATGCAACTTTGGACCATGTAGACAACTTCATGTAACGTCGAGGGCCTAATTTAGGTATCCTACTGACACTATGTTACTTTTAACTCCTACACATAGTGTCAGATACAAAGTATATTTACCCAACTACTCTATTTAGTCCTGCTTTGTATTTCCTGTTTTTTCTGCTTCTGCTTTTTAGAGTTCATACCTTTACTGCACTCCCTTTTATCTGACAGCTAAAGCTAACAGCTGCATTGCCAGTTGCCATAATATTTTTTGTGTGTGTGTGTGTGAAACAAATGATTAATTTTGATATTCTAAGTAACTGCTGCAGATTAATAAAGCTAAAATACACATAATCTGAACAGCTGCAACATGTAAAATCTGCTCACATATGTACAGCGTGTCCGTTTTACTCAATAAAACTGACATATTTGTGAAGAGGGAAAAGCCAGCCACAGATATGGACTGAAAATCCTGCCTGTGCACAAATACAGCCACACAATAATGCAGTCAAGAACACCGAACTCTTCAATATTTCCATTGTTTGTTATCTTAACTTCACAGTCTGCAAACATCTCCTAACAATACACCTCAAAAATGTAGTTTTTGATGCGTAAACTTAAAATAACCGGTGAACAGATTTTCCCCCAAATCCTTATGGCTGTGAGGGGAAAGCCCCCACTCAGCACAGCCACTCACGCCTTGGGGTGGAAGGTATCCAATCAACCAAAAAAATCTGCCCAATTTTAATGATGCTGTTGACTTTTCCATCTTTGGATGGCATTCTGGATTGTGACTGATTGATGGTTTCCTGTAAAAATTGTGCAGTTTTACTTTAATAAGAAGTTTAATCACTTATGAACCTGCTTCATTTGACTATTTATCTATTTGCATTGTTTCTAAGCAACAACAAGATGCACTTCAAGAGCACAAAAGTCCTTCAAGGTAGATAAGGGAATCGTGTTATATTTTTGTACATAGTCATTTTGTTTTTATTGTTCTTTTTAAAAGTTTTTAAAATAAGTTAGTTAAAAAAACACATGTATATACATAAACATATATATATATATATGTTTATGTATATATATATATATATGTATGTGTGTGTGTGTTTATGTATATATATATATATATATATATCTT
>VUQR01001817.1:32042-55499 GCA_015108515.1 Hemichromis elongatus | reverse complement strand
ATTTTTTTTTCCTCCAAATTTTTTTTTTTTTTTTTTTTACGAATACAAAAAATACGGTTTCATGCATTGATCTAATGGAGCTCATTGTTTTCTGTGCTTTAAGGGCTGAGTTAGTGTGGCCAACCACATCAAACATCAGCTCACAGTCCTTAGGGAGCAAACACAATCCCAGCACCAACCTCCACCTCCACTGGCTCTGCTAAGCCGTGGGATTCGGGTACCTTTCAAGCTGCATTTAAGCTGTTCTGGGGACACCTGGTGGCCAAACATTTTAATGACATGCTATATGTTTTCGTCAATCAGTCTGTAATCACATCCAGACATTCTACTTTTATGCATGCAGTGGCTGACATGATGTGTTCATATATTTTATTTTATTTAGGAAAGTTAAATTACAGTAAAGAGTGTCAAACATACGTCTTACCCAGCCTGTGCGACTGCTCTAATCCCTAATTTCAGATTGGAAAAAAATATTCTGGTACACACAGGTGAGTTGAGCAGTGTGACGGAGGACGCACGCCAAAGAAGCTCACTTATTTCTACAGCAGGTCCTCAGAAGTACCTTGTCGTTAGGTTGACAAGGTAGAAGTCACAAAAACATGATTCTTATTATTATTGTGTGTATTGTATTGTGTTTTTTGGTAGCTTTACATTGCAGTAATGCGATGAATTTCACTTAGCTCCTGGTGGTCTGCTGTGGACAGGACTGGCTGTGTCTGTAGTGCATGATGTACACAGCGGTCTGATGCCACCAGTAAAACATAGCCACCACAAGTACGTGCCACACCTGGTGGCTAGCGCCCAGGTAGTTCAGCTGGCCTGGAAGAAGAAAAAATAAACTATGTAAATATGATGCATTTATTCTCATAATGTAGAAAAAAAACTGTGGCTGAAAGAAGTTCAGTAGTTTAAAGAAAAAAAACAAATAACAGATGGATGGATGGGAGCTGTACTCTGTAGTGGTCAGAGAGGTTAATGGCTTCATCCAACTATAAAATGCAATGTCTTGTGTCTCGCTGTCATGGCTGTGTATAAAGTACCCCGTTAAGTCAGATCTTTAATATTCGTCTTTCCACATAAATTCACTGATCCTTATATAGCTCTTTTCTACTTTGCCGGAGCACTCGGAGCGCTTTATATTGAGCATTTCAGAATCAGAATCCTTTATTAAACCCAGAGGAAATTCTGTGGTCATAGCTGCTCCAAGACAGTAAGAACAGTAACTAACTCAACTAAATCAAATAATACAGACTCGTAGAAAATCCAGAGCATTGTCTGATAATTAATGACCTCTACTGGTGACCTCTACTGATGACCCCCAGCCCCCAATATACTTCGTTTTGTATAACCCGCGCAGTGAAGCGGTGGAGTTTAACAGACAATTAGTCTTGATCTGAAGAGGCCTGCACACTGTGAGATCCCAGCAATCTTCTAACTTTATTTTACGCCACACTGCCTGACGCAGTTATAATAAACTTGGGTAGATCATGAGGTACGACTTTTCTACAACAAGGTGAGTCCTGCTTGGGTCTGTCATGGTAAAACAAACACGTTTCTGCTGCAACAAACCAGATTTTCTTCTTTCCTGGAATTGCAAACATTTCGTTTTACGTGTGCATTTGCGCTCCTCCACTCCGCTTAAGTTTGTACCGGTTTGTGTCCGTCGATCAGGGTGTCATTTCCTGTCCTACTGGTTAGTTTGTTGACCCAGATCTAGCAGTAGTCACACTGTGACATGTCGTTTTACATTCCTGATACTACCAGCTTATTACCTAGAATGCCTTTTTTACTGTAGGTCTCAAGGCGTTAAGGTTTTGGTGTGGTAACGATAATAGCTGAGTAGCTTTCATTGTAATTTTCCACTTCTGATCATGCTTTGTGAATCGTGTGAGCTATGGCTAAGAGACATAAAGTAGGGAGATTTACTGCCTGAGATGCCTCAGAGCAGGCACTTCATGCCCAGAATGATGATGATGATGATGATAAAAGTTTAACTGATGGAGAAGGGTCGGATCAGCTCCCTTTTTTATGTAAATGAACTTGTCCTTTGGATTGCCAGAGGGAGAAGTGTGATTCATCACTCCAGAGAACATGTCCCCACTTCTCTAGAGTCCAGTTTTGGCGTAACTTACACCACTACATCTGACGCTATGCATAGCAGTTAAAGATGAAAGGCTTGGATGCAGCTGCTCGGCCATGAAAACCCTTTCAGTGAAGCTCTATATGCACTTGAGCTAATCTGAAAATTACATCAAGTTTAAAGGTCTGTAGCAATTGAGTCTACCGAAAGTTGACGACCTCTATTCACGTCAGCATCCACTGACCCCACTCAGTTATTTTACGCAGCTACAACTCTACCACTTCATGGCTGAGTTTCTGCCGTTTCCACTTGCTTCCACTTTGTACTAACAGTTGAATGTGGAATATTTAATAGTGAGGAAACTTCTTGACTGGACTTGTTGCACAGTTGGCATCCTATCACGTTACCTGGCCAAAAATCACTGAGCTCCTGAGAGCAACCCATTCTTTCACAAATGTTTTTCAAAGCAAGCCTAGGTGCTTGCTTTTATACAACTGGCAATAGAAATTATTGGATACAATAATTTGGATGGGTAAATGCATACTTGAAAAGTTGATATCAAAATCCTTTACTCTGCATAGCTAAAAGCAAACAGACACAAATGCTGCTGCAGACGAGCAAAACTCACCAGGAAAATATCGCTCAGGGATTTTGGTGACGTAGAACAGGAAGGCAGAACCAGCGATCAAGTACATCACTATAACTCGAGGCAGAAACAGCTGAAACAAAGAAAGGATAGATTTATGGCACACAAGGAAAACCACAGTAACAGCATCACAGCGAAAACAGTTTTTAATAAAGCTCTAAGTCAGTGGATACAGTGAACATACAGCACACATGCTTTGTTTCCTGACCTGCACAACATCGGAGGTGAAACCACCATTGAGCCAGACCCAGTGGCAGGCAGGAATCGTGCCGACGCCTGCCACGCAGCAGAAGATTGTCATCCGTATCCAACGCCAGTCATTGCTGAGGTAACGAGGGTGGACCTGAGCGCTGAAGACAGCCAGGATCAGGGACAGCACTGTCAGCAGGTAGACCTGCCGCCAAAACTGCAACCAGGGCGAGTAACGGACAACGTCAAACACGGAGTGATATGAGCCTGAGGAGCTCCAGTTTCGTATCTTATAGGAAAAGGAAAAAGCCAACAACCTGCTACTGAAGTTTTTACTTACAGCGTTACAGTAGAAAGCGTAGAAGATTCCAGGTACATAGCAGCCCAGGATGCCGACAGAAATGCCTGCATAGTCCAACGCCAGCCAGCGACGGCACGTCTTCTCCGATCGATGACATGAGAACAGGTGATACCCCACTGAACACAACATGCAAACCTGAGAGGGAAGCACACAGCATCAGTACACCACAGGGAGACGATACGACATTTTTCGACAACTTTTTTACGTATAGATCATTTTTTTTGCATGCCACGGTTGTTTCCATCATGCTAATCACATTTGTGACTACACAAAATCTTTATGTTGGTTAAACACATGATCACATTTTACCTACATAAGAATCACACTAACTAGTTATTCACTATATTAAAAGATTTTAAACCAGTTGTGAAAAAAAAAAACACAAACAAATACACAGCTAAACTTTCAAAATCTGCTAAGAGGAACTCTAAACTTCACAGCTACTTCTATCTACACACCTGGGAAGGTGGCAGTGACCTGAGTGCACCTGTAGCAAGAAACGTGAAACCTATATTAATAGGTTTGTTCAGTCATACAATTACACAATGCTACCCTGGTAAAAAATAAAGCTGCTTCAAAAAATATCTAGAAATAGAAAAACCTCAAAGCAGCAAACGATTCATTACAAAAAATGCACATTTAGTGACAGTTCTTCCGTAAACCACAAAAAAAAAAATCATGACAAAACATTCACAAGAACCTGCTTTATTTTTGCACAGAGCAGTGTCCAGCTGATTGATTAATGCACTGTCTAGGCATGCCCTCACAGGATTTAGGCTGCATCTTTGCCAAGTTTTGACTCCCTGCACAACCTTTGCCCTAGTGCGTGGTGTCATCGTTCGCATTCATACTTGTGCACTGACGACGTGTGAAGCTGAGCTGATAGACTTGGAGCAAATAAATAGTGAACAGCCCTCCCTTTAACTAAATGCAGGAAAGAGAGAAGACTTTAGAATCAGCTTGGGCTATAACCACGGCAAAGAATGCCACGAGGATGGCATGCAGACAGATGGCGTGACAGAGGAGGATGCTAGCGATAGGGTGAAATGGATTCAGGCGATCAGCCATAAGTAGCTCAAAACTGTAGTTTTAGTCGATAACTATACAAACAGCAATAGCAATGACTGGAAGGATGACTATTTTTAATTTGAGAAAGTGATGTGCAATTTTGCAGCGACTCAAAAAAATTATTAAAGAACCAGTTTTTCATCTTACACATATATTCACAACTTACCTGGAAACAGAAGAGTCCTATAGCGTAGATGACATAGTCCTCTCTGTTTGCTCCAGAAGCTGGCAGGACAGACAAGAGATCGTTGACTCCCAGAGAGAAGAAGAGCAGGAAACCCAAAAGATGGCTCCAGATATTCACCGTCTCATTGGACAGAATAAAAATACTGGAAAAGAAATGTGCAGAATGTTTGCGAGTGCCTGGTTTATATGCAAATGCATTCATATAATCACTCAATTATTTCCCATTATGGCCTGTAATGATATTTATTTATATCTACAAAGTTGGGCAACTCAAAGAAAGATAAATAACAGTAAAGGCCAGAGGTAAAACACATAAGCTTGATTTTGCAGTATTCTCAGCACCTTTTCAGGCAGAGTTTGGAGGGCAGGTGAGCCCTGTAACCGTCTGTGATGTAGGGGTTTTCTTTGAGGAAGAGGGGGATTTGTTCATAAGTGTACAGTCGTATCCTTTGAGGTATCAGCACCGGCCAGTGCTGATAACTGCCCAGCTCTATGTAGTGGGCAGTCTTCAGCAGCTTCTGGGGCATCTTCAGCAGCATCTTGCTCAGGGCTCTACCGGCGCTGTAAGGCAAGCTGTGGGAGGCTACGGCTGCATATGGAGAGAAGAAAAGGCAGGATTTGTAAGGAAGTGTGCTAGGATGGTAAAACAAGTACTCCTCTATCTGAAAGCAGTGCTGACATTCTGTTGTATCTTCAGGATCGGTGTTACTCCCGTTTGTGTGTGTAATCATCTCATTTACCACCCTAAAAGCTCTCAAATCTCAGCACCACATCCCCAGTTCAATCCACAGGTTATCCGCATCTCATTCAATATTAAATAAACCCTTTAAAACAGCAAACTAAACACACTAGCGTGCCCGACTCCCGCGTCGAACGGTTTGTTATGGTAGGGCCATGCTAGCTAAAGCCTGCGCTAGTCCGCTAAAATGACGTGAAAAACGGTAACAAAACTCACCATTAGTCCCACTCCGACTTTCGATGTCCCCGTTCACACAGTTCAGCCATATCTAGATGGCTTTTAACCTGACACGTCAGTAATAACGTTACATTTTAGTGAGTATACACACCAGTCGGCACTACCTGCAAAACCTGTCTTTCTTCTTTTGACGTTGATGGTAAACAATGGAACGGCACATTGCTGCCACCAACTGGTGGCTGTGGAGAATTGCATCCTGCGGTGTTTTATTAAACTTCAAATAAAAAAAATTCCCGAACAACAAGAATAATAATGATAACTTATGGAAATTGATCTTAATTACTAATGTAGGTTAATTGTTCTCTGAGGATCCATTTTAAACTGCATCTTTTATTTTAGCGGTTTGAACACTTCCCAACAGGCATCACACCCAAGCATTGGGGGACCATTTAATTATAATGCAGCTTGTTTATTTAATACGTTAGACTTGTGACCACACCTAAAAAAAATACTGACTTTTTGCTTTCACACTGGGAGTGTTGCACATTTCTTAAGTCTTACCAGCATGCCGTAAGAAGAAAAAAAACCCCAAACTACAACAGTTTTTGTTTTTTGTTCTGACTGGGCAAAAAATACAATCTTTTCTCAGATCTACAATCTTACCCACATCATTCTATACAACATTGCCTAATCGTGACAAATCCTTTAGTAGCTGCTTTATGTTGTTTAAACAAAGTGAAATGTTAAAGCAAATAGCTTTTTGAGATGTTGATATCTATTTGTTACAGTGTCAAAATCTCCAAGAAAGTGGTTTTGAGCAAGCCATGATCCCGAATGAGATAAGAAAATTAATTAATGGTCTTAAGCAATAGTTCTCCAGCATGGAGATCGTTTAGTCTTTTGCTTTTTCCTAATCTGCTGCCTCCCCAGAGCTCAGACCTCAACATTATTGAAGCAGTTAAGGATCATTTTGAGAGAGATTGAAACAAAAGGCAGCAAACATCCAAGGAAGAAGCTTTGGAAGTCCTTCAGAAGCCTGAATAACTACTCCTGAACTACAAGAGAGCCTGACTAAGAGAGTTCAGAATGTGTAGGAAAATAAAGGTGGCCATACCAAATACTGACCTTCATGCTCATAAGAAATGTAAAAACTCTGCTTTTGCCTTTTATACTGTATTTCAGTTCATGTTTGCATGTGTTTTAATAAGTCAGTTCCTCTATTTTCCCAGGAAATTTTTGGGTCTTCACTAGAATTTGAAACATTAAATAAATCTGAGTTTGCGTTAGTATTGCCCGAGTATTGTCAGTTAATAGCAGCATCTAATATCCAGAGCCTTGCTGTCTTCTCTTCCAACCACACCCACATAAAAAAAAGAAAAAATACAAACACACGGACCATGATCACGATCCAAAACAGCCTTAAGAGAACAGATTCCTCATTGCTGACACAGTAACTTTGGTATGTTATTAGAGTTGCTTTGTCATGACTTCATCCTCTTTAAAAGTTGACATTGGGAAGCCACAGGCTGTGGGGACATCCATACAGAGAGCGCAATGACACAAATTACAGCACTGGCTCACAAAAGAACTCCAGGAATGAGTTAAACATTTTTTAATTCTCCAAGATTAAAGAGTTAACATCATTTGGGCCGTGTGTTAAAGACCATTGAAGTTTATATATGCTGTGTTGAAAAACAAAGTCTCTGCGTGTCGCTAAGCAAAGGTGGGGACTTAATTTTAGCATTTGGAAGTTGCAATTGTTCATGCAAAACATCAAATCTACCCTGCGCACCGAGGGCGTTGTGTTTGCATTTTCTATTGTTTCCATCTGGAAGAGATTTACAAGAACACGATGCACTTGTTTGAGACACGAAGAATAAAGTTCATCTCACGAAAGAGTGACTTATGAGTCAGTTAGACCTATATTACAACAAGCCCCACTCAGGGGGGGTGTTCATTTTTCTTTTTGCTAACTCCTGAAGCGATTTAAATAGGAAGAAGAAGAGAATCATTATTATATAGCAGAAAGGGGCTCCCAAATCAAGCTCAGCCAAATGTAATATTTCAAAATATGTTTTTTAAGCTAATATTAATGTAAAAACGTCTCAAATATCCCAAACCGGAAGATCACTGAAGTTACCTTCAAAATAAAAGCTGTTAGAAAGTTTATCAGGAAAATGTTTTTGTGGATAAAATTAAATATTTTTACACAACCGCGCGCTTTTACCTACTCACGTCTGATTATGTAATGCAAAATAACTCCAGCATGCTATCCCTTGGAGTCCTCCTTAATAAATTAATAACTTATAAAATAATAATCAACGAATAAACAGGAATTAGTTTAAATGCATGTACAACTAACGATAGCATTTACTTTTTTTTCATGACTTACTTTCTTATCCTTGTCATCAGAAGCAATTTGGTTTAATTTGAGGGATCCTAGGACGTGCAGAGGGAGGAAGCTGGTCTCGGCTCATCGGCGGTGGTTTGACGGCGTCAGCAGCTGTGCGCCCTGCCCATTTTATTTCATTATCAGCATGCAGCTTCAAGAGGAAAACACCAAATGCCCTCTCACGCCACTGATTCAACATGTGAGCAGGAATGAAGCTGTGAAGATAAGAGACTAACCTTAACCGCACTGACCAGTTTTATTTTATTTTATTTTATTTGTGTTTCCCAATTCCCAAACTCATTGTTGATATGTAGCCTGAAGCACAGGTTATGGATCGCATGTGGATATGCTGCAAAATCCTACTCCTTGCAATTGTTTGTGTGAGTTCGTCGTCTCAGGAAGAAGAGGACGCGTCTTGCGATGGGGCGTTTGATATTTATTTTGTTTTAGACCGGTGAGTTATGAAGGCTAGCCTGTTTTACTCGTGCATTAATTATTTAATCAATTAACCCTCCTGTTATGTTGCGGGTCATATTGACCCAGGAACACCATTGCTGTTCCTGACAAATGAACATAATAGGAGGGTTAAATACTTGCGACCCCAGCGCAGAGACCTACTCAGTCCTCTCCATGTATGGCTGTGTTTAGTTCCTCCTCTGCTAGAGCGCAGGAGTGACCACAAAGTTCACTCTTATTATGCTGTTATTCCCAACAGCGACAGATCAACCTGCTCCCCGCTTATTCTGTGTGTGTCCAGCACGCACCAGCGGAATAAACGGACCCTTGACCTCTTTTATTCTGTCCTCTTGCTAATGTAGTAACTTTTTGATGTAGGCTGAAATTGTGTCACAGGTCTCTTTGTTTTTACATTTTATCCTCGCATCGGATTATTGTCGTTAATGTTGAAAGTACAGTGCTGTGCGAAGGTTTTGAGCCACCCCTCATTTTTCTTCTTTCAGTTTTCCTAATGGTTTTGAGCAGTATGTCTCCAAGCTTTCTGAAGGTCTTACAAAGTTTTTCTTTGGACACCGGCTGCTTTTTCAGTCGGATCCTTCAACGTGTCCAGTTTTCAGAGGGATGTTTTTTGTTTGTTAAACCATTTAACACTGATCTCAAGCATAAAGGGGGATCTAACTGAAGGGATGAACAAGACAGCCTAACACAGAGCCACTTTTACTACTTTGTTACTTGCATCTTGTTGCAAAAAAGATAATCTGTTTGCTTTTCTTTATCCGATTCTACAAAAAAAAAAAAATGCAGCATTAAGTTGATCCTTTAAATAACTTTTAACAAAAAATCTTGACATATTTTAGTTTCATGTGCAGTATGTCTTGAGAAAAATAACACAGCAGACAAAACAGTATCTGAAAGTCATGTCTTTAAGGAACAGAAAGTAACCCAGCAAAGACCTGATACAGGACCTGAGACCCTTCAGTCAGTGCATCTACTGTTCACTGAAGCAAGAACTAGACTGAAAAGCAACAGCAACAGCAACTTTTGGTTCAAAATTGTGTCTGTATATACAGAGGAGGTCAGGTGAGAGGCACAACACTGAGTGTCTACAGCCATCTGTAAAACTCGGTGGAGTCTGTCATGGTTTGGAGCTGCATTGCAGCCAGTGGTGTTTGAGATCTTTTCAAGATTGATTGAATTATGAACAAAAAAAAAGCACCGTCCGATTTTGAGCGACCAAATATTGCCATCTAGAAAGCATCTTATTGGCAACATCTTCACTTAAGCATGACAAAGATCCCAAACACATAACCAGTGCAGTAGAATTATACCTGGAGAGAAGATCACACAGTGGAACAGTATAAGCCATAGATTGGCCTCCCCAGAGCCTGAACCTCAACATTATGGAAGCAGCGTGGGATCATCTTGATAGAGAACAAAACAAAAGGCAGCCAACATCCAAAGAAGAGCTTTGAATAGAAGCCTGAAGAACTAATCCTGAAGACTACTTCAAGAAATGATAAGACGGCTTGACTAAGAGAGCTCAGGCTGTGTTGTAGAATAAAGATGGTCACACCCAATATTGACTTCAAGTTTATTAGAACTGCATTTTATACTGTATTGAAACATTTTCCTAGTAGAATATGAAGGAAAGAGCGATAGTGCAAGACTTTTACACAATAATAGATTTTGATTAACTGTATTTTTATTTCTGTTTGTAATTCATATGTTTATGAAGTAAAATACCACAAAAAATGCAGAATCAAAACTAGGTTTGTGTCTGATTTATTGATTAATTGATAGACCTCCCCATGAGTTTTCATTCAACTCTATGGCAGTCATGAATCCTTGGTGGTAAAGCTTATGCTAAATGAACTGATATTTTAGCGCGTTGTTTGGGTGCATTTGATTTTTCACTCTGCCCCTGCCTGTTTTCGCAGGTCAGGCAGTGTGTGGGGACACTGGGATGAGATCTATGGATTTGTGGAGCAGCTCACCAGGAGGTTTGTTAGGTTAGTAGCTGTTTTCTGCCTGTATTAATAGCAAATTAATCAATCTCTTTTCATTCCCTGTATTAAAAAATACAGAAAATAGTAAAAAAAAAAACAAAACAAAAAAAACAACTTATGTGGAGCATTTAAAAGAAGTTTTAAGCTCATAGAAGAAGTTGACCAGAGGAAACAGAGTCCATGGTTCAAACAGTAGTGGCTAAGAGAAACTAGGGCATGCCTATTTCAGGCAGTGGACATCACACAGGCCAACCAACTGCTCCAAAACCCCTCTGGGCAATAGTACTGAGGGTGTGTGTGTGTGTGTGATATCTTTAAGTTTAATAGCAGACTACTAAATATAAGAACCAAACATGCAGCAGATGTTGAAGGTGGTGCCGACCACAACCGGCAGTCCTGTCCCCTTTGACAGTAGAACAAGGCTCAGGGATAATGGCTCACTTCCCCATCTCAAAACTCTCCCATGTTATTAACATTTATTAACTGATGTTTTTTGTCCAGCAACAACCAGCTGTACCACTGTGGCACAAGCCGCTTTCCCCGTCTGTCATCATGGCACAGCGTGGTCCCAGAGAAAACTAACTATAGCAAAAAAAAAAAAATAGCCTGTGTACTTTGGCAGGTGTTTAAATCAGGGTCGGTGTGGACAGATTTCATCAACACAGGCTACATGAAGCTTCGCAGCTGCAAAACTTAACGTGTTTAAGGGTAAATTGTCTGGCCTGCCATTGGGACCATTGTGCGTTCGCCGTCTTGCGGAAAAACTGTTTTGCATGTAAAGGGGGCTAACGCTGTAGTTAGTGAACAACCTGCTAATCCGATGACTAACCAGTGAGTACTGGAGGCTGCTGAAAAGTCTTTTCTCCTCCTCCCTCCACCAGCCATCCAATAAACCCTAACTGCTGTTTTATTTTGTATATGTTATTGTCAAAGAAGGGTGTGGTGAGACAACTCGTTGGCCTTGTGGCTGGCGTGCAAAGACCCTGTTTTGTTAACTAATGTCATGGATTGATATTAATGTGAGACTCGGCGTCTGCTTTGTCACCATCTTTGCGGTTTTCTGCGCGACGCCTCGTAATATAAAGTGACGCAATGCCATTTTAATTGACAGTTAAATTTTTGTTTGACAGCATGCGTATCATGTGTCACTGCGTGATAGCATGTGCGCATACAAAAAGTAAGAAAGTGCTTGCACTGATGCCAATGTGTTTTTATTTTAAGCAAGACTGGGATGCATGATCATGATATGACGCAAACTGACCCCAATATGCGCTATCATGTAATATACATTTGTACATTCACGAGGTGTGTTTGTGTGTGTGTGTTCCAGCCCCAGGATGAGAGTTTCTTATATCGTCTTTTCAGCTAGAGCTGTTGTAATTCTTCCACTAACTGGAGACAGGTATACATTTCCCGTTTCCTTATAATCTTTCTCCTCCATTTGACTCATACAGCAAATCTTTCCTTCTTTTTTCCTCTTTTTGAAACTGCATTGCTTTCATTTCAGGTCTAAGATAGATGAAGGCCTGGAGAAGCTGAGCCAAATCACACCTGCCGGTGAAACGTTCATGCACGAAGGTTTGAAAGCGGTAGGCGCTCCTTTCTAGTATTGCGACTTCCTGCGATGCATTGCATTCCTTACAGCTGCTTCCTTTCATTGTTGTTTAATACTTTTTTGGCTTTTTTATTGAAATAATCAGTATTTTTTGCCAGGTATCACAGCAAATGAAGTCACAAACTTCACCGTCATCCAGTATTATCATAGTTCTAACTGATGGCAAGCTGGACATCTACCCGTATGAACTGAGTGTACAAGAGGTAACACACAAACACACACACACACACACTAATGGCTTAGTGGAATTTGATGTAAATAACGAGCTGGATGGAATTTGAGAACCATATTATGTTTAAGGCCATGATGAGCATCCTGT
Organism: Hemichromis elongatus; assembly: GCA_015108515.1. Classification (NCBI taxonomy): domain Eukaryota; kingdom Metazoa; phylum Chordata; class Actinopteri; order Cichliformes; family Cichlidae; genus Hemichromis; species Hemichromis elongatus. The sequence goes on along the minus strand of VUQR01001817.1, from coordinate 43,265 downwards.
TTAAGGATGGAAGGATTTGAAGACAGTTAATGTGCTAAGTTTTAAGCTATATCATGTCAAAATGTGGGTTGTGAGTGCATAGCACAGTTTGTAAGAGGAGTGAAATCCTTTGGGGCTGGGGTTGTGTCAGGAAGGGCATCCGGTAAAAAAAACAAAGAAATGCCAGATCAGATATGCAGAGCCATCCTCTGTGGTGGGGACCCCCCCTTGTGAGTAAGGGAGTAGCCAAAAGCAGCTTTGATAACATGGCTGAAACACACAGACTTGTCAAACCCTCCTCTGCGTTTTACTCTATTACAAAACTCGACACAAGGAAAGTTCAAAGGCTCAGTTTGTTCTTTTTGTATCGTGTTGCATGAACCGGCCGAGCTGCCGCTGGCTGGAGAAACAAAACCGTGTTTGCTGTGAAATCTTAATCGTGATATAAAATATACAGCATTTGCTGCGGCTGAGCTGTAACAATAAAAAAAACACTTTACTTTGATGTTTTATAATTCACATGCCGACATGGATTCGCTGTATGTATGTAGAATCATGGCTTAAGTTTTCCTCTTGTGATTCCCAGGCTATGAAAGCCAGAGAGTTTGGAGCCAGAGTGTACTGTATCGGGGTCATGGACTTTGACCATAGCCAGGTAGGTTGGGGGGGCGGGGCTGGGAGAGAGAGAGCGCTCTCTCTGTTGCCGATACTGTTTCTTGTTTAAATACATTTTATTTGTCTTTCTGAGTAAATATATGTGTGAGTGAGCAAAAGCTTCAGTGGGCTGTTGTTTCTGGCCCCAGATTTATCGACACACCTCAAACCCTTTTGCTTATCTGTTCGAGTCAATCCAGAAACATCCAAAGGGCTGAACAGCAAGCAGCTGGCAGGGATTTGTAGTTTGTGGTTCGTGCTACACTTGTTCTTGTAAAACAAACAAAAACTCTGAATGCATTTTCTCAGGCAGCTCATTTAAAGTTATTATTTGCTGGGATAGGCTGTGATTTCTTCCCATGCAAGTATTGAGTGGTTGAAAGAGACGATTGCGGTGGAAAAGAAAAAGCAGGAAATCCTATGTAGCCGCAAACTCTAATGCTGATTGCAGTGACTGTAAGCAATACAAAGGGGGGAGGAAGGCTGTTCTGTTGTGGGTTTTTTCGTGCTAATAAGATTTACAGTCCAATGAAAAAAGTATAATTATATTTGTTGAAAATGATAAAATGATGTAAACAATATTTCAATTAATGTGGCATCTATTGCTGAGCATACCCAGCCACTGTTTATGGATACATTTGTTTCTGGTTGATGTTTAAGCAGTTTGAATGACATTGGTGTAACATGAACTACTGTAATATATATTTAAAGTGCTTACGTTTACATGACATATGATCTGTAATGTTTTCAGCAGTCAGAGGGTATGACTGATTTTCTGCCCGCTGACTGACCGGCGGTGATCTGTTGTCTGAAGGAGGAAGTAATTACATCATTCTCTAATTAAATAAGGCCAGGCAAACTTCCTGTTCTGCGATCGTTAAAGCAGCAGATGAAAGCTTCAGCCAGCTTCCCAAAGCTTTAATCTCCTAGAGGCAGACTTTGCCTCCCTAAATGCTCAAGCACAAGCCAAAAACCTCCCTGAGATGCAGAACGACATGAGAATAGAAATTTGAAATGCTTTTTGTGTCAGTAATCTTTTGTTGTTTCCATTTTGGCCGCAGCTTGCCGAAATAGCGGACGGCAAAGAGCAAGTCTTTCCCGTTGTGTCCGGCTTTCATGCTCTCAAAGACGTGGTGAACTCGGTGAGGTCACGCTGCATGCAGCGACGTGCAGTAACGTTCACGTGCAGGCTGTGGCAAGGTGAGCTAATGCAGAGTCCTGTATCTCTGTATCTCACAGGTCCTGAAGAAAACCTGCTCTGAGGTTTTCACCATAGAGCCGCTGAGCGTTTGTGTGAATGGTAAGTTTAATCTAAGTAGTCTTAATGTCCTGAAACTTTATGTTGTAGCCATCCTAGCTGCTCATGACAGTCAACTGATCCACCACTTCGGCTGAACTGATCTAAATTAAAATAACATTAATTAAATAAAGAAAAATTCACGTAATATTGAAGAGGTGGTTGTGGTTTCCTGATGATGAAACCCCACAGTACAAGTTTGCACTTTACAGAATCACCTACAGCAGGTCCGTTAGTGGGTCATTCCTTGCAACCCCGATCCACCTTCCCATTTGTATTAATTATCAAATATTATCATGGCAAAAGATTCAATTTAGAACCGATAACACGTGTGTCATGGAGTGTAATTGTATGGTAAGTTTGACTGGTTCTTACGTAGCGCTTTTCCACCCTATCATGAGCACCCAAAGTGCTTCACACAACTTGTGCATTCACCCAATCACATTTTCCTGAGCTGTTTAGCTAGTGCTTCTTAACTAACATTTACACACACATTCACACTCCGATGGATGCATCGGAGAGCAACTTGGGGTTAGTATCTTGCCCATTAACAAGTTAACGTGGATCACGCTTTGTGTGGGGCTGGACAGCGCGTTAATCAAGCTGCCCGCGCTAACTTGATTAACGCATTAGCACCATCCAGCCCCACACAAAGTGTGATCCGCGTTAACTCGTTAACGGAGATTTGCCACGTTAATGCCATTTTAACATTTTACACACACACACACACACACGGGTCACGGCATATGTAGATGAAGGCTGGCCAGTGGCGTCCCATCCAACAGACGAGCTTCTGAATGAAGCCTTTTATATCACATCTGTGGTTGGGTGCAGGTGCTTACTAGGATGCGCTAGCCGGCGGAGACAGTGTGATGCTTTGGGCAATATTCTGTGTGGGAACCTTGGGTTCAGCCATACATGTAGATATTACTTTCACATGTAGCACCTAGATAAGGGTTGTGTCAGGTTCTTGCCTCTTTCAGCAGGATAATGTGCCCAACCACAAAGCAAAACTGGTTCAAGAATGGTTTAAGGAGAACAACAATGAGCTTGAGGTGTTGACTTGACCTCCAATTTCCAATTCCAGCACAGATTGTACAATCCACTCGAGCAATCTGTGCTGGACAAACAAGTCTGATCCATGAAGCCCCCCCACCCCCTCGCAACTTACAGGAGTTAAAGGATCTGCTGCTAACATCTCCATGCCAGATACCACAGCACACTTTCAGAGATTGGAGTTTATGGCTCAACAGGTCAAGGCTGTTTTTGCAGCAAAAGGGGGACCATCACATTGTTAGGCAGGTGGTTGTAATTTTAAGCCTGATGGGTAAACAACAAGGCACGGGATGAAGCAGAAAAGCTGGGAGCCGACAGTCACAAAGGAAGGAAAAGAAGCAAGAGTACAACTGAGACACAAGAGAAAACTAACTTTTAAAGTGAAATGGAAAATAACCAAAAGACAAAATTATTGAGGCACAGAAAGCACACAAAACAAGAAGAGGGAGGACAAAAAGCATTGCAGCATAGAGGGAGGCACAACAGGGAAACACTGAAGGGACTCAGCATGCAATAAAAACACACGAATATTCAGAAAATCAGACAACTCTGCTATGAAGCAACTACAACATACCCAGGATCTCTTTCCATTATCTGGAGTCAGTGACCTCATCAGTGGTCCAGCTGAGCATTCACACAAATGTGGTTATCATATTTAACTCGTTTCACCAATCACAAACATGGACAGGTCTGCTTGCAACACAGATTTCACCGATTTTTATTTTTTATTATTTTTAATAGAGAATTACTTGGTCAGTAGGCATTGGATAAAAGTGTATCTTAGTGTTAGTGGTAGTGCAGGCCTCTGGAACCAGAACTGAATAAAATAACAAAATCTAAAGAGAACTATTCCAAGAATAATAATTAACTCAGAAGAGTCAACGAAAAAAAATCCAGGACCCAGGATGTGGCTGAAAGCATTGCCTCACAGAGTCACTTTATTTTCATCACAATGTTTCAAGTTTAATAATTATTGTTTTTCTTCTCTGCCATTCAAGTGCACTGTCAGAGTAATGTGATCTACCTGATGTTTCCCAGAGTCTTTCAACGTGGTCCTGAGGGGAAGCGGCTTCAGTGGATCCAAAAGGATGGACAATGTACTCTGTTCCCTCACCATCAATCAAGTGACCCACAGTCAGTAAAGGACACACACTTATGATTCACACGCTTGATGCATAGATAGCATTTGGATGCCAATGCTAAGGATTCAGTCTTCTCATATCTAAAGAAGTGAAATAATATCACAGGCTCACTGCACTCTGATACTGTAAGGCGCTCGAGGATTAAAGTGAAATTCTGGTACAGTGTGCAGATCTCTGGGTGCAGCAGTGGAAAATCAGAGTCATGATGTCAAGAAGGAAACAGTGGCTGCTATTTATTGACTTCAGCCAGAGAACAGAGGAGATATTATGAGAGGGAGGGAAGAGGAGGGAGATGAGCTTTCTCATTAGTTCATTAACAGATCAATGGCACAGGGTAGAGTTACTGAGAGGACATGAGAAGATAACAGCAAGCTGGATCTGGATCTCTTGTGTTTACTTCTTTCTGCAATCAAATTTCAAATTGAATTTATTCAGTTGGTATGTCATGGTTTGTAACATCTCTCAACTCGCTGTGTACATACCAAAGAAGTTGCAGAATAACATTAAGGTTCATTTATTTTTTTCTAATTTGCCATTTGTGAAATTAAAGGATGTATGCGCTATGAGAAACCTAATCGAAGTAGAACAGCACACACCTTTTTCCTCCACCTTTGTGGGCTTGCAGAGTTCATCTTTTCCTCCTCTTCCTTTCAGCTGAAAAGCCAACAGTAGTGAGAGATGGCTACCTGCTCTGTCCAGCTGTTCGTCTCCAAGAGGTTGGAGAGTAAGTCAACACACATGCGAGCACAAACAGAATGTGTGCAGCAAAAATCTGAGCTTGATATCGGTGGTTATTTGCCTGCGAGAGCTTATTGAACGCACCGGAGACCTGTAAATGCCTTAAAAAGGCAAGAAGGAAAAATCCATCTCTGGCTGTTATTCAGTATGATGTGTACCTTGGTGTCTGAAAGCAAGGGGGAGCTGGTTTTTTTTTTTTGTTTGTTTCCTTCTTTATTTATATTTTCTATAGTTATATACAATGTAAATAAACCGATGCTTTTCAGGCAGTTTTTCCTGCACTTATCTCTGTGTGTCGCAGCCTGCTGTAGAGGCCCAACTACAGGATGCAGATGCACAGAAAATAAACAAAACGTGAACCATTAAGAGAAACACTGAGTCTGAAGGGTTAGAAAAGACTAAACACGATTCCAAAATAGGCCATGAGAAGAGCAAGCAGGAGAAGTGGGCAGACAGATCATCTGATAACTGACAGGGGGAAAGGCAAGACTACACACACACACAGAAACACACACACACACACACAGAAACACACATAAACACACATGGCAGATTGAAAAAAAAAAGAATGACACTGAAGACTGAGTGAGGGTAAAAATGAAAACAAGGATATCTTAAGAAAAAAGCAATGGGGCAGAAGGAAAATAAACAGATACAAACATGACAGCATGACATCACAGAAAGTGGACAGAGGTAAAATGTTCGGTAGGAGGCAAAAGGGGGTAAAATAACTTGTTTCGGTCATCTGATGAACTGTGGGGCAACACAAAAGGTCCCGTATTAGATAAATGAGAATTATTTTGTACTTTGAAACGTGGAAAGCTACCATGTAGAAAGCCCCAGGATTATAAATATTGCTCTGGAGATAAGTGTAATAGGTATGGCAACGTTTTCAAAAGCCGCTGCATGAAGGCACTCATTATGGACACTAACACATGTTCATAAACTTGTGTCACCTTAAGTCACTTTGCACAGTAAGGACAAGACTTATAGTACATCCTTAAAAGAGGGGTAAGCAGCAGTCGGGTGATAACCAAATGCACTAAGTGTAAGTGTGACCACCTTTAGAAGTTCTGCAAGTTTGCCAGTCTGAATCATTCAGGTGCGTGTCAACACGAAGGCCAAAATCTTGAGAGGAGTGGACGTCCCAGCATATTCAGCCCATTGTCAGCAGAGTTAGAAAAAGGCTAAGCCAATGTGGCTCATTGCCAGGAGAACTGCCTTTTGTGTACACTAACAACATGGCAGCACTGCTTAGGTTAGCATAGTTCCATCTGAACCAACCACAAGATTTCTGGAACAGTGTGCTTTGAACAGACGAGACCATAGTGGAGATGATTGGCTGTAATGCACCACGTCTGGCGAAAATCAAACACAACATATCAGAGCAAACACCTCTTACTCACTGTCAAGCAAGGATGGTGGTGGAGGAGTGATGGCTTGGGCACAGGACCACGGCATCTTGCAGTCACTGAGTCAACCATTAACTCCTCGTTATGGCAAAATATTCTAGAATCAACTGTAAAGCCAGCTGTCCAATTTCGGCTGAAATTGGGTCATGCAACAGGACAATGATCCCAAGCAAAGCAGCAAAAGAAAAGAAACAAGGTGTTTATTCCCAACACCACATGTGTTAGGACCTTACGAGGACTGTGCATAAACAAATGTCCCCAAACCTTTAAATCAAGCAATGCTGTACAGAAGTTTGGGCCAAAATTCCTCCTCAACAATGCGAATCAGTACAGCTGCATTTCATCTGACCGACAGCGAGATTTGTTCTCAGAAAATGCAAACAGGCACAATGCTTACAGTAGATCTGTGTCAAAGTGTTGGACGAACAGAAGCCAGGCTGACCAGCGTGGCATTTAAAGAGTGAGTGAGGGCTGATTTGACTTCAAGCCAAACAGCCAATCCCTCCCTCTCTCTCTCTCTCCTTCTCCTCTTAACCCCTGACAGCTGAAAAAGTCTCATTTGGTTTGAACATGAAGTTGAAAAAGCGTTTACGAGATCAAAGAACTGTAGGAAATAAGGAAGTCTGCTCGAAACTTGATAAGAATATGAATGTTGACTGCCTATTGCACTAACTTGTGGTTCTTAATAATACTTTCCCTGTTTGCCATTTAATTTACAACAAACTTTCCATCTTTTAGTGGATTGATATGATGTGTTCTGTGATTCTGTTTATTTACAGATCAGTCGAAGTGCTGGTCAGCTTAAACAATGGAAAGTCCTACATCTACAGTCCCATGAGCATCTACGCCACAACATGTGTGAGTAACATTAATTCTGTATAACATGTACAGCATTGAAGGAGTTACGTGCATGTAAAATGTCACACTGGACAGGAGAGCATACTGACGTAACTGTGATAGATTACAGAATAAGATCAAATAGTGTGAATGTCGTGTGTTTCCTGCAGTCAGATGGGACATGGGTGCTCTGGTTCCTGTTGGCTTTGTTGCTGTTGCTGGGCCTGGGTTTGCTCTGGTGGTTCTGGCCTCTCTGCTGCACCGTGGTGAGCTTTGAACTTGTGCATTTTTGTACGACGAAACTACTTTCCGTGGCAGTTGTTTTCACAGCCGCATAGAAAAATAAAGAAATACAGCAGGACATAGGAACTAGTAAATCTAGTAAGGTGTTTGAGTTGGATACCGCAATTATGAGTTTTTGTGTAATTGAATATCCAGTGAATGTAAAGTGAAAGGGACCGGTCCAGTGCAGGCTTCCATCAGAGCTTACACCCCGCCACCCCACCTCCCAGTGAGGGAATTTCTTACTTTTCCTTTTATTAATCATATTTGAAAAGGGGCTGTGTGCACTATTAACATAAATGTTAAATGCAAAAGACCAGAGCGATGAGCTGTCGCATAAGTAGATCACAAAACACACAAGACATCCGCACGGCCATAAGCACCAAACACAAATAAACAGTTTTAACAAGTCTGCGAGTCTTTCAGCTGTTTTCTGTGAAAGGTATATGTCATTATTGTTGTGTATAATGTTTTTTGCAGGTCATCAGAGACGCTCCTCCCTCTCGCCCCCCTCCTCCACCCCCTGCGATTGTGAGTACTCCACTGACTTCTTTTTAAAAGCCACATTTTCTTTTTTTCTTCATACCACCGAAGGGACACGTTGATTTATTTTACCACCCGTTGCTATTTTGGCAGTAAAAGCTGTGAGAAAATCCAATTTTGCAAATACAGAAGGAGCGTAGGCGGAGCCGGGGAGAAGGAGTCGACAGAAGCGGTTTTGGTGGCAGATTTTATTTGTCGACCATGAGTCAGAAGGCAAAGTTCTCTCATTGTAAAATAAATGCATTTTAAAATGCAGTTATGTTTTAACATGACAAATGTCTCACCACTGCAGCTGACCCTTTGGTGTAACACCACTGCACGTATAGATTATCGGAGAGGCAAATAGACCGGTCAGCAACACAAAACATTTCACTGTTTTTAATTGCTTGATTTAAAAAAAAAAAGTGGAATTATGGAAAGTTGAAAAAGCTGCTTATTGATTGCTTATTACAACAAAACTTGTATGCTTATTGCATAAATGTCTTCAGGCACTCTTTGTGGATAAATGTCTACTGACTACATTCATGTACATTATCTTTGTTTCCAGTCATGGTGGTATAAATGTTGAGTGAATTTTGCCAGCCAATTTATCATGCGTCCAAAATTGGACTTGTATATATATTCAAAATTTCAAGTTATTTTCTCAAACTTCTGGGTAAAATGACATTTTGAGTTATTAGAGCTACATTTCAAGATACTAACCTGAAATTTTGTCTCATGGTTTTTTATTTTTTTCCAGTGGCTACTTTAGTTCAGTATAAACTGTTTAGCAAAGGAACGTTTTATATAATAATACATATAATAATTGTGTTTTAGATATAATAAAACTTTGTTCAACTAGTAAAAATTAACTTGCGTTTAAGGAGCCAGAAGAAGACCCTTTGCCCAAACACAGGTGGCCTACAGTGGATGCCTCATACTACGGCGGTAGGGGTCCTGGAGGAATCAAACGCATGGAGGTACATTTAAAAAAAAAAAAAGGTTTTACTGCTAAGCGTGTGTTGTTGATTTACTAATGTTGCTATAGTGAAGATGCAGTAATGTTAACTGTGCCCACATGTTGCAGGTGCGCTGGGGCCAGAAGGGGTCCACGGAGGAGGGAGCTCGGCTAGAGAAGGCCAGAAATGCTGTGGTCACTATGCCAGAGGAAGTGGAGGAGCCCATCATCCCTCGACCCCCGCCAAGACCACCTCCGGTCTACAACCCCTCTTTACACTCCAAATGGTACACCCCCATCAAGGTGAGATAACGCCCTCTTTAATATTTAGGTCCTTTCTAAGTTGCCTGTTCGTTTGCTTATTTGCAATGTTTTTGATTGACTACCTTCAGGGACATGTTGATGCGCTGCTGGCGTTACTGAGAAGACAATACGACAGAGTGGCAATCATGAGGCCGACGCCTCGGGATAAGGCAAGAAATATCAGCAGCATGTCCTTGAAAAAATATATAAAGCGATATTTATATTTAACACACTGCTATCAATTCAGCATGTTAACATATAGAAAAGTCTCATTACATCTATCTCATTACATGCTGTCACCAGTCTGTGAGTTTTTGCCAAAAATATTCAACCATCAAATTGTTTAGATCAGTGATCCACCCTCTTGATCCCTCAGTGATTTGATTAGATAACAGATAATAATAATATAGTGCCAATCTTGCTGGTTTTGTTATGTGCACAACAGATAGATAACAGCTTGCTGTATCAACTCGCTTGTTATAAATAACAGTTGAAATGCCAACGCCTCCAGAGTGTGTCATGAAACACGGCACACATGAGCTACAGGCTGCTTAACGGTTTAGTTTAAGTCTTATTTTGAGACTTCCCGTGGATTTACTGTATCGTTCCTCCGTCAGCTGAGCTGCTGGGAGAGCGAGAAGCAAATTGGGCCTTTTGATCATAAAGTTTGGGGGGGCTCTGAATTCACGCTTTTAAAAAGCTCTCAAGGGGCTTAGAGCTTAATAATGGACTTCATTTTACAGCACTTTTCTGTCTTTAGTGGTGCATCAAGGCCTGGGTGGGATAAATAAGTTGTACTTTTTTATACCATGTTGAATTTAAAATCACTTCACATTCCCAGTTGACTGCGGTTAAATGTCTAAATCAGACTACGGCGTGTCTCCTTTGTTTTCTCCAGGGCCGCTGCATCAACTTCACCAGAGTTCAGAGTCACTGATCCTCAAACATGAGGCTCAGTTTTCCCGCTTTTGTGCCTGTTTTGCCAAAGAAGACGTACATGTTTGATCCAACATGAAGAATTGGCGTGTATTGTAAATAAACCTCTTTATTCATAATGTGTTGTCACAGGTGGCTCTCTTTTCACCGTGGCAACTTATGCTGAGCACATAACCGGACAGGAGCAGGTTGTGTTCAAAGTTTTGGTTAAAAATTGACTGGAAGTGCTACATTTTCACGAAACCTTTTATTTACATTATGTTGTAAGTGTGACATGGACTCTGTATGCAACCTCCTGAGCCTCATTCAACAAACAGCTCCAAATAATATCGGCTTCAGAAAATGTCCTTATATGCAAATATCTAGCCATTTAGGGTTGCAGGAGCGTGCCTTAGCTGTCATAAGGCTAAGGGCAGGGTGAGGTAGCCAGTCTCTCTGAGGGCTAACACAGACAGTAACCCATTCATACCAGTATTTCAAAATGCACTAATTACACTACAAATGTCTCTCCTACAAGGCAACACTAACCACCATACCATCCCATGTTTACATGTTTGAATAGTAAAAGAAATATATTGAACTAATATATTTGTTTTACAAGAGTTGTGATGGTCAAATCACCAGATTAATGATTTTTGCAGCATTGCACTCCTGCAGTCCCGTGTTTTGTTTTGTTCTTGTTAATAATCTTTATACGCCTGCCCGCTCACTCTTGTTCTGACGATTTCCTGGTTGGACCATGTGGTGCTCAGCAGATCTATTTTATGTCAAAGATGCGTCAGCAACCACTTCTATGTAGAGCCCAAAGCTGAAAGCCTGGGTCAAGAAAAAGAGCACATTGTTCTTATGATTCTTTTATTTGAAAGAAAATAGATAATTCTCTTTACACAAAGACCTTCAGTACAAGTACCCTGACTGATAACACAAAAGATACACAAAAAAGTAGCATATATGACAAATAAAATGACATAAAACACAGCACTCACAACTGGATTTCAAAGAGCCACATCACGCACACCACACACACAACACAGATGAGGAGAATAAAAATCCTGTTTCTCTACACACACACACACACACACACACACACGCATCAGTTTGCACTCA
>VUQR01001817.1:13290-31972 GCA_015108515.1 Hemichromis elongatus | reverse complement strand
AAAACCAAAAAAAAAAAAAACCAGCCCAAAAAAAAAAAAAAAGCCAAGAAGCTCCTGGCAGAACATCAAATAAAGTACATTAAAAAACAAATTTCAGTCTTCTGATACAAAATACAACTTAATAATATAGCATAGAAAGTTGCCTATAATACACTGAAGTGCATTTTGATGTATTCTGCATGGTTACAATGTTGCTGTCACTTACACGTTTTTTGCATCACCAGAGTCAAAGTGTGCACATCACAAAATGCTTAGCACTGAACAACACGCGATCGATAAAAGCACTGTGTCAATGCACGCTGGAGTAACGTTGCTGATGGGCTGCCTCGTATTATGCGCTTCCATTACACAAAAATATCAAATGACAGTGCAAAGTGGGAGCTAATGAAGTGGATGTGGTGCAGGTCCTGCTCAAGGTGTTAGCATTAAAACTGAGGCATTCAACAAGACAACAAGCAGCAATACCACTTTTAAAAGCAGCTGTTAGCCCGTTATTTATAATGAAAATCAATGCAAGTCGGTCTTTCCTTTGAGATTTCAAATCTCTGTGTTTCTCAGCAAAGATATCTGCAGGCAAGGAGCGTTAACGTAGCTTTGAAACTTGTTTAGGTCCACAATGATTTTGTTTAGAGATGAAGCCTTCTCTTCAACCTATAAGTCCTTCCACAATATGAGGCCAGTGTGACAACCGCTGGAGGTATAAACCCAGTCCGCAGACCTCCGGCCAGTTCACTGATATCCTCTAAGTGCATTGGAAAGAGCACATTTTGTGGAAGCAGCACAGCTAATCCAGGCTCTTCTTAAGAATCATTAGCTTCATAAATGATTTAAATCCATGAAAAGTTGTTGGAAAAGAGCTTAAAATAATAACAAAATGGGCTTCTTTGGCACTGAATGAATTTTATGGAATCAATTCTGTGGAGTGCTCCTTGTGATCGAAAAGCCCAGATACAGTAATACAGGCAGGATGTGGTCCCAGCTTGTTTTATTTTAGGTCCAACATCTTAACTGTGGCCATAAGAAAGTTCTGTGTCCATATTATAATATGGAGAAACCTGTAGCTTTAAAACACCTGATTCATTTACAGTCTTTAAAGCAGAGATTGCCCTGGTCTTAGGTCCGATTCTCTCGATGGAGAAGTGACGATCTAAAAGACATGTGACAAGCAATCAGTGTTATTACACTTAAAAATGACCTTTTTTTTGCATTAATGCAAGGTTTGAGATTTGTGGGTGTGTGCACATGTGTCCACACCTACCGAAGTGACCTACGACTGTCTTTCTCCATGTTGTTCTCTGGTCCTTCGCTCTCATATGAAGCCAGATGCAGCTCTGCGACAATAAGTCAAACAATAAGGGCTTTGTTTGTTTCCTAACGCTGACAAACTATATAAAACATTTGTATCATTTACATCTGCAGAAGACTGAATACTGACCGTCTTCGGAGAAAATGGGTGTCGTGACAAGGTACTGAAGGATTCGCCGCTCTCTGTCGAACGGACAAACGACCTGACGCCAAACCAGGAACTCGCTCACCTGTTTTGCAAGCTCCCAGAGTTTCTATGGAGACAGATTGCACAACAGATTATAAAGGGCAGATGAAAGAAAAGCATCATGAAGGAAAATGCATTGCTCTTTTTAACCACAAGGGGGAGTCACAACATCACATGTAAAAGCTTGAACTTGTACTGCTGCAAATCTGACCGTTTTTAATCATTTAAACAACATCATCTTCTTAAATGTGTCCTAACCTCAAAGTTGATGTGTCCATTGGGCAGCCTGCTGGCACAGCCTTCATTCAGGAAGTAGATGTCTTTAATGAGGAGACTGAAGAAAGGAATCACAATCTGGAGGAGAAACACACCAGCTCATTTACATACACATTCACCACTTGGAGCTTTTTTATTCTCAGAGTAAATCCTGCGTGCCCTCTCACCTTCTCCTGGCTGCTGTGTGCGGTCTCAGACCTCTGGGTAGCCCCGCGGAGCGCGGTGCGGTAGTTACTGAAGTTACTGGATGGGTCCATCTGGTGCTGAATGAGAGCACACAAAAGACACGGCCATCAAATACAAATCCGTGTGGGCATGCTTAAAGTTTGCTCATGCTGTGAGTTTGAAATCTTAAGAAATGTAAAATCTTCCGTTTACAATTACACGTATACAAGATTCACTGCTGCATGACAATCGTCCTTACCTCCAGAATTTCAAACTTGTCCGTGTTGACTTTATTCCAGGTTTTCTTCAGTCTGGCCACAGGACTCATGTTCATCCCAGCTGGCCAAGGAGAAAGAGTGAGTAAATGCAGAGCACTTACAGGGACAGATCAACGAATGAGCTGTATGTGTGCCGCCAGATACTCACTTATAATGGCCATGAGAGAGTTGAAGTTGCCAATGTTGAAACACTCCTGAGCAACATCAATGAAGAACTCTATGATCCGCGCTCTGTGTTTCTTCTTCATCGGCTAGACAAGAGACCAAAGGGAGCAAGTCAGTACAATTTAGTTTAGCTATGCATTCAAAGGCGTCCCTTGGTCCAAAACGAATCACAACAACTTACCATACAGATCTCAGTGGCCACTAGATAACTCAGTCTGTTGAACCAGCTGACGTAAGCTTCCAGGTTGCTCGTTTTACGCTTCCGAAAGAAACCCTGAAACACAAATTATGCCATGATTAAACCAAAGAACAAGTCTACATCTGAGTGCATTCGGTCTGTATTTCATTATTTTTGAAAGAAGTTAAAATTTAAAAACTGTAAAGATGCAACTTCAGCATTTTAACAAGAATGCTTTATGCAGTCGTGATTCACCGAAGGGACCAGAACATAAATTACATCTTAGAACTTAGAAGCTCTGACGCCTTCATAAATTACATCACTCATGCTCAAATGTGAACTTACATTAGATCTGACCTACTTTTAGCTCGTCATTTATCATTTTTAGCTAGCAAATGTTCCCAGTCCTTTATCCAAAGCCATTTCGTATTATTTTACCAATGGGACTTTTATTCTTCAACTGAAAATTTCAACAGTTTATCCAAAGTGTCAACCATCAATCTTTTATACAAGATTTTAACTAGCTATTTAAGTCATTTGTCACATATGTTTACCTAATAAATATTAGCTAAATTTCATACATTTAGCTAATAATTTCCACCTTTCAGCATAATCTTAGCTAGCTATTTTAACTGTTTATCTATCTTTAACTAATGATTCAAATCATACTCTAAGCTAGTTATACTGCCATAGCTAACAATTTTTTACTTTTTCCATACTTGTAAATTAATCATTTACTGTATATCCATGTTTTTTTTACTGACAATGTTTATGTTTATCCACAGATAGCCAACAACTTTAACTACAAACTTAACTTAATCTTTCAAATATGTGTTCCATAGATTTTATCTACTTATTGACGTTTCTGCTTGCAGGTAGGTCTGCTCAATTCTTTAATTATGTTTTAATTTCAGCTTTGTTTTACTTTTTCCTCATATCAGTTAAGCTAATCTTTCCGTGTACCTTTTGGCTACACGTTGGTCTATTAATATTTGTTCCTTGAGATTTGGCATCCTCCGCATAATCTTCTTAAAGTCAGCCAATAAATTATTTTATAAATCAGAAATAGAAGGAGACAGACTGCTGCTCCTCTATAATTTCCTTTGCTAATGGATCCTGACAGCCTTCACACCCACACAACCTCTGGACCTGCACACTGAAGCCTGTGACGTGTCCGCTTGTTATTTTCATCTCATTTACATCTACTTTGGTGCCTTTTGTTTTTTCTATAAGGACACTCTGTGGTGAACCCGTTTCTCAGAGGCCCTTTTATATAAACAAACATTATAAAAGCTCTGTATAAATAAATTTGACTTGGCCGTGATGATGTAATCTCAGAGATTCATGGCTCTATTAAATGCTTACACAACAGCGACAGCCCACTCCACTCCAAAATTCCCCTTCTACACTTCAGGACCCCTTTCGCTGACTCAACTGCTCTTTTATACAAAGTGGGTCTTATATAACTGGCGCAGCACTGGTTGGAGCATGGCTACAAACAGTGGGTGAGCACTTGTTCTCAGCAGCAGTGATTGAATACGACCCTTCAGCTCACTTACAGGTCCCTCAGATTCACTTAGACACATGCAAAAGGACTTTTTCATACTGTGTCTGAGCTGTGTTAAAAATAACACTGCACAAATTGTTATCTATCTGCCAGTAGATTCTCTGATGTGGTTTCCAAAGCATATTTACTTCAACTGAAGCAGACCACAAATTACACCCAAAGCAGGCCCAGAATATACTTCAAATCAAAACAATAAAAATTGACTTAAAATAACTGCAATCGTCTGCAGCCCTTTGATGATGATAATTATAAAGAGGTCATGTTACTGTATTTTCAAGCCATCTTTACACAGTAAAACTGCACGCAGCAAGCCGTAGCTGTTAGATCTATCTGCTAATTACGAATGGAATGAGATTCATTTATATGATTTTGAACAAGCTCCCCGTGTCTCCAGGTTTTGTCATGTAGAAGTTCAAAAGGAAAAACGCAAATAAAGAAATGAAAAGTAAACCAGAGCCTGCAAGTTCCTGAGCGAGAGGATGTGAAATTTTGTGAGGTGCTTGTCCAAAACCTGATCTAAATGTCTTGAGGTAAAGCTAAGCAAAGCGTTTTTTTCGTTTAAACTCAATGGTACCTTATGGTTCTCCAGAGGATCCTTCATGGCAAACGTCTGGATGAACTCCTCGGGACCAATAAAACTCAGTCGGTCCTGAGGGCAGAAAACAGAACACAAAAACAATTAGGACAATGACAACAGCGTAAGACAGACATCATAAAGCTCAGATGTGCTTTGAAGGACTAAAACCAATTTCTCTCTACAGAATACGATAATAAGCACAGCCACCTCAGTTTTAACGCCAACTTCCTACCAGTTCAATGTGTGTAAGCTGCTGGGCGAGGACGAAGGGGTCGTCACACACACTCAGTACGTCGCTGCGCTGAGCCGATGCTTGCTTGCTTTTCAGGGAAGCGGGACGCTCCATCGCCGCCGCATTCAGCGCAGCCACAGCCTCCTCGTATTGGCCGAGGGCAGAGAGGCGTTTGATAAGACGCTGTGTCATCTGCGACATGGCTCGCCAAGAGTACTGCAGAAGGACACAGACAGCACAAATCATGAAAACTAATGAGAATTAACTTGATATATTTATGGAGAATTATTGCAAATGCATTGCTTGAGAAGTTTTAACTATAGGAGCTATGAACTTTACCTCATCCCCTCGGGCCACGTGATGCGTCATGTCTTTAAGGCAGCGCATCATCCTCTCATCCCTGAAGTCGTATGGAAACGTCTCAGTCCACTCGGTCAGCAGCTGCACCAGCTTAGGGGCCACCTCACGGAAACGAATCTGAAAACCATCAGATGGCGCACTAAGTGACACTCAGGCAGACATGATTTCATTTATCTTATGAGTAAATCTTTCTCTCTGGTCAATAATCTAAATGTCATGGGCCCTCACATCTTTTAAAAGACATAAGAGTAGCCACAGCTCACTGTTTTTCCAAGACAATATTCAGCCATTATTTATTTTATCTTTGCAGTTTCTGTTTCTGAGTGTTCCCTTGCCTGGTTTTTATTTGCTTGAAAAAAGGAAAAAAAAAAGAGCGGATAAATACTTTCTCTCAGAAAGAAGCATGTGGGTGAGATAGCTTGTGGATTTTATAGTGGGTGGAAGGTTGTGTGGGAGCAGAGTGAGTGTGACGAGAAGCAAATTATAGCCCTGTGTGTGTGTGTGTGTGTTTGTGTGTTGCCAGCTCACCTTATCCAGCAGGGCATCTCCGGACCGCTGCTGCTCCACACATAGGTGACAAACCCTCGTCATGAGCTCATAGGGGGGCAGGAAGAGGCGTGAACTCAGCAGGAAAGTGAACACGTACGACCTCTGATGAGGAGGAAAGAACAAGAAGAGAAAGGTCAACCAAGCCAGGACAGCCGACCTCTTCTCTCAGATTCAACTTGTCTATTTGAGACCACTCCGTTTCTCACAGAAAGACCATGTTTACGGTAGCTTACGTCAGGGTAGTAGTCCACTGTGGGAACCAGGTGCTGGATCAGAGCCTCAAGAGATGCAGACACCAAGCTATTGTCATGGTAACACATCTCCCCGTAGCTGGTGGTGACGCCGTGACCGTAAAGCCGAGCTTTCGCTGCAGCTACGTTGTTGTTGTTACGACAGGACTGGTCGCTGCTGCTGCCGCCGCTGCTGCCGCTCGTGTGACGATGTGCGCGGCCTGGACAGGAAGTGCTGTGCTGGCGAGGGCTGTGAGGCTGCGGCGAGGAGTATGGGTTCTCAGACAGAGCGCAGCTGGTGTAATGATGCTCCTTCGCATTCACAGAGGAGACAGAGGCGCTCCGATAAGCCCCGCTGTGAGGCTGAGGTATGTCGTAGGGGTTCTCTCCAACTGAGTAGGCGCCGTTGTAGACGTTCTCCCTCGCAGGTTTCGGAACAGTGCTGCTCCGGTACGGGCTCGTAGGTTGTTGGTGGTTAGCATTGCTGCTGTAAGGGACGCAAGAGCTGAACTTTCCAGCATATGGGGTTGTTGGAGGCATGATAACCTTTACAAAACATACAAAGAGTAGGTTAGGGGTGTGGAAATAAAGATTAACGGTCTATGTGCAATTTCATACCATAATAACACATTTTCTCAGTCACTTAAGAAATACTTGATGTATAACATGTAATCTTAAATATATATGTTTTTCATAATTCTGTAACATGCAACTTCTGTCGGTGCTGTGCTACTGGAAACTGAATTTCCCAGAGGAACCCACCCGAGGGATTAATAAAGTTTGATCTATGTCTATCTATTTAACTCACATGAAGATTCATCTACCAGCCCATTTAAAGATACCCAATAACACGGATGTGATAAACAGGCAACAGGGAGGGGATTTTGTTTTTTAGACAATTTAAATTTGCTTCCTGAAACCTCATTCTAAAGCAAATCTTTCTGGAACTGGGAATGAAATATCCCAGGAAATTTAACGGATGGTTGCACAGCCTAAACAGGAAAAAGGGTAACAATCGGTAGGTTTCCCCGGGTATCTGAAACAGTGGACGCCAGAGGAAGAGGCCCAATAAAAATAATACGTTGCATTTAGTTTGTAGAGACCGAGGCTTTCAAAGTGACGTTTGCATTATTCAAACACAACCTGACAAGTTATAATACTAGACACGTAGGTGTTGAATGAAATAGAAGGGCTTAAAGCAGATCTTTGTTTTCATTTTTCTCTCTCCTTACTGCAATGTTTGTGTCCAATAAATCATCAAAAATTATAACTCCACACTGCGCAAGCCAGTTTTAAAGAATAATTGTGACGCAGTTTCTTTCGTTGATTGGCTAATCCATGATTTCCCAAAGGCTTCCCAATAATTATGGCACAACAGTTGTCAACAGTCAGATCCTTTTATAGTCAATCTGAAGTCACAAAATCGTGACTAGTGTCTCTTGTAGCTTCTTACTATGTTAACCTGCCCGTCTTTCTGGGAAGCCGAGTGTTGTGAAAATACATTTGAGCAACTCCATCACGCAAAGCAAAGACTTAAGGATGTCTGTGAAAGGAATTACACTTAATCACATAATTTTACCCCTCCCCTGTCTATCCTTTCTGGTTCTGAACACAAACATTTCTCCTTTGGAAATTTTCAGCTTGGAAAAAGTCATTTGTCGGGGAAAATTTCTACAAATCAGCTTATACTCACAACAACAACCTGCCAGATGACACAACAGCCGCCACCCCCCCTCTCTCTCCCTTTGTCTTAATGGTTAATATAATTGGATTTGAGTTGAGTAAGCTGATCCCAGATCACCATCAAGGCGTGCTTTAACTCTGGAGCCATCTTTATCCTGCTACTGTTGTCTGTCTTGGCACCACATGCCAGCATAAGCGAGCCACACACAGTTACATACGAGCAATGCACATATACTGTGCCAGAAACAAAACCCTGCAGGAATCCAGCAGACTTTTGTTTGTCCATCACAGCGCCGACAGAGGAGTGTCTGCCTGAGCCAACATCTTGCGCACACACACACACACACACCCTTGTCCACAATGGCGCCTAGCCCCATGCCGGTATAATCCAAACACACACACGCACACGTCACACATAAACAAATGATGGCTTGAGCGACATACACACACACATGGAAACCACAGTGTTTGGCATGTTGCCAGTGTAAGCCAGTCCAGTGCCAACCTATCTTTCGAAATCCGTGATCTCAGCCTGCTGTTCTTCTTCTAACTTAGTTAGAGATTACGGTGTCTTTACCTTCCTTGAGTTACAAAACACAATCTGGAAAAGCATGACTGCATTGGTCCAAGTTGAGATAAGAGTCCTCTAAGTAATATTTACTCCAGCGTAGATGCCTTTTGTCCTTTCTTCAAGCTTCTGTGTGCATTGGAAGGTGACCTTGTGCAAGGGGGGAAAACTAAGAAATTCAAAAACAATCCTGTGTTTTTCCACACGGACTTCCTGAAAAGTTGACCCTTTGGATAGTTGCGGCTTCCCCCGCTGCTGCACTGCAATTGCACTCTTTCTAAATCATAGGTTGGACTCTCCATGAATGACTTAATGATGGCATTGGGAGTATAATTTCATATTAAAAGCATTGTTTATATGCTCTTGTTTGTAAACTTTGAAGATTGCAGGCTTAAGAAGCAGACTGATGTGGATATAATAATACAGGAAAAGGCAAAAAATGTACAGTGATGTAAGAACATTTTTACCAACAAAACCACTTTTGTACTAGACCGTTAAAAATCCTAAGGCCTGCACGTCTGTGCATTTTCTCACCAGCTGGCATTGAAACATGACTGCAGAGCCCCTTGGCTAAAATGTCATAACCTAGTTCATCAAATGGTTAAAACAAATTGAACTTTTGATGGTGCGGCAGGAAAATCTCATCCACTAATGGATTTACACCAATGAAACATGCTCGCTCTGCATCAACAAGACAAGCCCATTCGGCGGATTTAAAAAGGCCTTCTGTACATGAAAGCCGCCCATGTCTGGCTTTTAATGAATCTGAAGGCGTTGTCAGAATACTTTTTTCTAAAACCATTTAATGTGGTTTTAAAGAGTACACCTAGCAATGCTGTGCCCTACAGGAGGAGGGGGACGGGGCGGGGGAGGAGGTCTTCAACAATAGAGGTATTATCTATCCTGTCATGGCATTAACAACCACACAAAGACCCCCAGGAAGAGATCAGAGCAGATCCCAGCAGATCAGACACACACAGCAGCTTTCACACACTCTGCTCTCCACTGTCAGGCCATACGACGCCCAGCCTCTGCGTGAGCCGAGCCTGGGATCATTTTTACATCAGTCAAACCAGAAAGGCAGACTTTACTCATTCCTCTCTAAGGTGGGACCTTTTATTATAGCTCTTGTGCAGTGAAGTCACTAATAATAATCTGCCAAGGTGGAAACAAGGACAATAGGTGTGACAGAGTTCTTGTTTATGAATTTAATAAAAGAGCATATCGGAAAAAAAGTTCAGCATGTAGGTTAACACGGTGGGTACCCATAAAAACAATTTCATGAGAGGAGCAGCAGAGTAAGCTGAAGGCAGAGCCAGCGCCTGATAAGAGGATCTGTAAAACTACTCGTGAGAGTGTTAAAATGTCAATGTACTGCAATGATATCTTACTTCTACTTTGCACCCAATGTACTTTGACACTAATGAGCTATAACAGACAAGGTGGGTGAGTGAGAGAAGCATGACTGGAGGAAACTCCTGACAGCCGGGATTATCGTTATCAATAATGAGGCTAAAGTTCAGTCTGTGCTCATGATACTTATTTGTGGCTTACGTGTACAAGAGTTAACCTTTTAAAGACAAGTTGTACAATGATGTCACTGGTGATTTGTCGATTTACGTGGGAGGACTAGTAACTTCACCTCACAACATAATATCATAGAAAAATAAGATCGCTCTCTAATGAGTTAATGCTTCTTTTCATTTTTTTTGATTGAGCACCTCAAAAGTCAGCCAACTGTAACTTTTAAAGATTATAAGACTGGACAGATTTACCACATGTTGCTTGCTAATCGCATCACCATGTGCCAATTATGCTTTCACCAATGGTACACTGGTTATATATTTAATTATTCTTTTACAGCCACCGAATGAGTCAAGTAAAAGCAAGCTGCTGGTGTTAATTGAAAAAAAACTAAAGCCCCTTTACACCCTGTGGTGCAAACAAAAGCAATCATCTCAAACTCCCACCAGGGTAAGTTGAAATAAAATACAAAGCGTATTGCTGCAGGCCTCCCCTGCACCAATACATTTGGTGTGAAGACCATTCAACTACTCCTCCATGTCATATTTTAATTTTCAAGCAGCCCCATAAACGCAGCATGCCAATCGACCAAGATGCATTCATATGTTCTACGCAGGAAAAAATCCTTAATGCGTTTTTGGGGACATAAAATGGACCTGGGAAACATCAGAAATGAAAATCAGATTTTCAAATTCCTTTAGGTAAAAATTGTCTGACACTTTGACTTTGGGGGGTTCATATTAGCAGAAAAAGCCTACTTGATGCAATTCCTTATATCTTTGTTCAGATGTTGTTTTGTTCTGCTTGGCTGTCCAAGCATCAGAAGCTCTAACCTCTAATGCTTCAGGATTGTTTTCTTGCACTCAGAATTCAAAGTTACACGTCATCAAAGTACCAACCAAATCGCCACACCAAAGTAGGAGAAAACAGCCTAGTGTCCAAACAAATGTGGCTCCGCTCACACTCGAGGAAGTGTGCAGGTCAGGGGAGGCCTGCAGCCATTGTGAAAACACCAGAGGCTGGGACCCGATGGCTGGTTTAAAAATCTGATAGATAGGCAAACAGAGCCGGACACAAACACCAGACTCAGATCGACAGGAGAGATACGCAGAACAGGGCTCAACCACTCATGAGCCTGTTGTCTTCTTTTATTCCCAAACACAATGGATTCAGGCATGCACTTTCATACAAATACACACACCTGTCTCCCGTATCATCTGGTAGGCTAGTACAGTATTAACCTACAGCCAGAAAGGATAAACACTACTACTAAGCTATATTAAACCTAAGCTTGTTTGGGGAAGGAGGGGTTGACTACAAACCTCTGCACAACACACAGATGGCAGCATTTATTTTTAACTTTGAAACTACCTCAAACATCAACTTACTCTAAGTCTCAAATGTTGCTGGCACCCTTCAGACCGCCTCGGTTAATAATTAAATTAGTTTAACTATTTAATGTGAGATTTATTTAAGCAGCTTCACAAGCTCACAGAGTACTGACATTCTTTTAAGTGACTGGGTTTGTGTAAAAGTGCGTGGAGGCTTTTTACAAACTCCTTGGCCAGCAGCGCACACATTTTTTCTTTCGTCTTTTCCCTACAGACACACTCACACAATCTGTTACACACACACACACAAACCAGCCCAGCATGCCTGGTCTGCATTATGGGGTTCAGACTGAGTCATAATACACTAAAAGTAAAAGCTGACTGTGAAAAAGTCATGCTGTGCAAGCATGGTCTCATCGCAGGTGCTGGTGAGTAATGCTTGTTTGAGTCTGACAACCAGCCTAATTATAAACTCCTATGGGTGGCACAATAACAACAACAACAACAACAGGTCGGGAGTGAAAATGGGCGTTTAGAGAGAAAATAGTTCATCAGATATACATCACTTTAAAAAAAGAACAGGTAAGGTAAATGCCCATTTAAAAAAAAATCAAGAATATAAAAAAAACTACGAAACTTTAAGCAACTTTTGCGCAATAAAAGGCATTTCTAACTCTAACTCAATTAAGCCTATTCTAAAGTCATCTATTTACATTTCAGCAGCAAACATATTTTTACTATCAAAAAAATGAATAAATAGTAGTGTAGTTTCTCGAAAAGCCCACATAAGCAACACTCCAAACAGCTTACCTCTGAAACGGTGCTACTCAGCGTCCAAATACTGTATCTCTGCCAGTAACGGTTGAGAAAATGAAAAGGAAAAAAAGGTTTTTCACGCTACTTGAGATCTTTCTCACGTCGAGAATACGCTAAACGTGTAACAAACAGGTAAATCTCTTAGCTGCTGTGAGCCCGTGCAGTGCTCTTCTCCATTGTCTGTATCCGCACTTGCTTCTTTGAGTATTTGAACAAGCAAAAGCTCGGAATGAGCCTCAAAGCAAGACGTATTCAAATGACTTCCACAGAGCCGGGAAAACTGACCAATCAACGCAAGGAGGCGGGTGCCCCAAGGGGGAAAACTCGGGCCAATCATACAAGAGGAGTCAAAAAATCGAAAATATCCGAAGTTCTGATTGGCTGACTCGCTCTCCATCGAAGTTCTGTCTTTTTAGTAAAGCCAAGACGAGTGTTTTTGTTGGAGAGCTGAAATATGGAAGGTATACGGTTTCCGTCGGGAATGTGTTTGTGTGTGTGTGGCTTTATGCTGGTCTCACTGACTTAAAACATACGAGAAACAATTCCTGAATAGTGTTTTATTTGTGTTTCTGATTATATATTTGTTGGAGATATATAAATATATGTATATGGGTTTCTCAGAGTACTTGATTTCACTTTTTCCTACCAGCCATATGTTGCCATTTATTTCAGCACTGTAAGGAAATCTGTGTGGAGTGGTCAGACGGTTTGCTGACATTGGCTCCTGTGTTATTAATTCTTTATAGTCTGATACTTTCGATTCTTCATCTGGTATCTTGGAAGCCAAACCAGGGTTTTTCCTGCACGGAGGAAAATTTTGGCTCCTCCCTATAGCAGAGAGGGGAAAAAAATCACTAGCATTGTAACAATATTTTGTTTATTTCTTTTTTGTGAACCATAATCAACATTTTTGTTTATTTAATAGCTGGGTACAATAGAATAATGCGTAAATATTTTTTCACGTTCACTGACATGGACTTTAGCATTATGTAATCTTTAGCACGAAAAAAAATGCAAAAGTGAATGGTAATGTGGCTGAGAGGGAGAGTTATTAACAACTTATTAACAATTAATAACAACTTTGATCTCTTGAAAACTTTTTTTTTTAACAATCACTGTCTTTCTGTTTTAGATTAAATATGTTCTTTAAAATGGGATTGTGTCCTCTTTTAAACCTTCTCTGGGATATATGAGCGTTTTTTCAGTTTAAAGTGTTCGTTTCCTTCGTTTAAATGATGTTTTAGTTTCTGTCAGCACTTCATTAAGAGATGAAAGAATTGCCTATTTAGCAAACGGTGTCAGAGAGCAGAGGTAACCCAAATGTGTTATTTGACTCTATCGGTGATATTGTCACTCCCTTCCACCTATTTTCTTCAAAGGAACACTGCAAACTTACTTAGCTGATCTGGTAAAATTAGTTCACTTGATAAAATCATCCTCCTTCTCTTGTGACATTTTACCTGAATCCTTGTTCATAGGTCCCTGTTTACTGTAATCTATGTATCACTAGTGTCTGGTCAAGTCCACGCTTATTTTAAGAATGCTGTTATCACCCAGTTTAAAAAGTAAGAAGTAAACAAGCGCTACCCTTAACTTCTTAACAGTTGCAGACCAATCTCAAAATGACTCCCCCCCTGTTTTAGTGATGCCGGATCCGATCTCTGCCTTTGATACTTTTTACCTTGGAGTAGGTCTCGTCATATCTGTCTGAACAATCCTTTTCTGCGGCTGCTTTTAGGTGCAAATCCTCTTCTACGTCTTTTGCTTATGGTGTGCCACAAGCTTCTGTTTTGGGGACCTCCTTTTTTGTGTTATATCTGCTCCCTCTTCAGCACATTCCGGGTCCTTTTAAAGACACTTACATTCACTGCTATGTAGATGACATTCACTTGTATATTTCTTTTAAGCCGCCAAGGTGTTTCAGAGTTTGAGAACTTATATGTAGGTGCTCAGACTCCATTAAAATTTGGACTGCTGAAAGTTTTCTCTAACCTCAGAAGTCCTTACTCATGTCCCTGACAGATTTGTTCAACTTCTGCCAAATCTGTCAGAAACCTTGGAGTAGCCTTTGCTTTCACCTTTCAATCTGGATGTTCAAGTTTAAAATTTCATTTCTGGTTCACTCTTGCTTTTATCCTTTAAGAAATACTGGCAAGTTGATTTCCAGTGCGTCACTCTCTGAAATGGAAATTGGTTTTCATGCTTTTATTTCATCACAACTCGGTTATTGTAGTTTATTGTTCCCTCGTCTTAAAAAAGCTTCCTTGGAATGTCTGCATGTTTTTCAAAAAAGTACTGCGAGGCTTCTGACTCAGTTTCCAAGAACTCACATGTCACAGAATTGCCTATTCAGTTTCACTTGGTCCCCATTTACTTGAGAGTCCAATTTGAGTTCCTGATTTTAGCTATTAAAGCTCTGCATGAACAAGCACCAACAACAACATCAGTGAAGTTTTACATTTATGCATCCTTAGCAGGTACCTGAGGTCGTGGTGATCATGGCCTGCTGACTGTGCATCATACAAACTCACTTTTGGGTAACTTCTGTTCCTATGTTCTAGCATTTTTGTTTTTAAGCACTTTGTAATATTTATCTTCAAATGTTCTATACTTGACTTAGTTTAATTAGTTGTTTATGGCTTCAGAGTTAACTCCGAACCTTTAATTCCTCTTTTAGTCATTATCATGCATTTAAAGCTGTTATAATAAAAACACTTTTACTTTATTACTTCTGTAAATATGTCTGTCGACACGAGAGCCAAACCTGCAGTTCAGCCCTTAAACTGAAGCCAAATTGAGTAAATTTATAAACACAGTTGTTGACTCTCGGTGGTAGTATTTACTCAATCTCATACAATAGGGTTTTGAAAGGATTTAACATCCCACAAAAGGTTGGAGACATTACTCAACCCATGGCACAAAGTTATCCTTAAATTGAAGAGAAAAGAAAAATAACATTGTCATGTAACAACAGGAATACCACATGCAGCACGGTCAAAGAGAGCTACTTGGAACAAAATTCAGACTTCAGCAGAGTGCACCTTCTTCTCTTTTTCTAAATGTTTAGAATATACTCTAAATATATATACTACTCGCCCTCGAACGGTCACATTTTTGCTGAAATATGGTAATTAAAGCAAGGTGGGTGCACTCCACAGCCACCCCCTCGAGGCACTGCTGCATCCACCTCAGCTCAGTCCGATCATTTTCATTGCATAAACGTCAAATTACATAAACACCAGCTTTAGACTTGAAGCACAGCCGGGCCTTCGGGTTGTGGGTGGCGCTCATTTTTTGATCACTGACGCCTCTTACATTCTGACACATCACCATTCAGGCAAGAATAGCTGAGTCTTTCAGGCTGCGGGGTCTTCTCATTTCAATAACCCAACTCCTACACCAGGCACCTAAGTGCACCGCTTCCGGCTCATCAGTTCATCTGAGACTGAAGCACAACTACGCTCGCATGCATCTGTGTGCACATGCGTCTTTTTGCCTTGCCACTTGACCTTTGCTTTGCTCAGTGACAGCTCTCATTAGATTTGGCTTTTCAGTTGACTACTTGACGCCCACTGATGCTGGAGTGTTGTTAAGGAAGACTTCCTGTCAGATTGGACGACGTCAATGCAAATACGATTAACCTGAAGAAGTGGTCTGAAAGTGTTCAGGATTTGATTAGTCAGTAACCTGGCAGCCACATATCCCGCCATCTGATCATAACATCACAAGTCTCTTTCTGTTTTACATACACTGATTTTAGTTACCTAACTAACAAGTGGGATGCAAATGAGCTGGAAGGCCAGACTTAGGCCACGTTCACACTCATAAGTTTTAGTTTGAAAACGCATCGTTTTCTCTCCGTTTTGGCCTCCCATCCACACTGAAACAGTGTTTTTGATCAAGGAAAACTTAAACTTAAATGTATCCGTGTTTTCGAACACGGATACATTTAAAATCTGAGCTTTTGCATTGCAGTGTGGACAGTGAAAACGGAGACTTTTGAAAACGATGACGCATGTTAGTCATATGATGCAGTCGTGTGACCACTTCAACCAAGATGGCGGACGGCATCGTACAGCAGTTGTTTGGGGTTTTTTTGCTCATAATTATTGGTGGCCCTATTGAAGATTAATACTCATTTGTGACTTGGAGCAGCAACTTCACCTCATTATCGTTCCATTTGAAACATTCGGTGCTTTGTCTCGCCATTTCGCCGCCATGTTTTAAAGAGCAGGAAAGTAAATAAACAACAGACGGAAATGACGCAGGTCATCATCATATGTTTCGCGCATGCGCGGTACTGGAACGTAAGCGTTTTTGGACGTTTTAGGCAGATGCACAACTCTGTGAAAACAACTCAAAAACGATAGTGTGGACGCAGAGCGTTTTCAGACAAAAACGCCATTTTCAAATCTATCCGGGCTAGTGTGGATGTGGCCTTTGGCCTGCAGATCATTTATTGGGCTTTATTGGCCCAATAAAAAAGTGGTTTGTTTGAACATGTTACGGTCAAATGAGAAAATATATCAAATGCATAAATAATTTGGATGTCAACCATGGACTTCAAGACAATAACTTGCCATGACACGTAGACAGACAAAACAACAGATGTTCTTCACATCACATTGACATCATCCATCTCAGCTACTCATTAACATGCATAACATAAAATGAAAAGATTGGAATTCACGTCTTACAGGTGAGTCCGTGATTTCATGTATAGATTCATAGAGTTTTCTAGTGCACAGCTCTGTATGACCTGGCAGTAATTTCACTAAATACTCTCATTTTTCACTCTTAATCCAATTTACTCCTGCTTGTTTGTGCAACTTGTGCAACACAAACTTTTTATAAAAGTTATAATGCCCACCTTCAAATGTGACCAAGAACACATTATTTAAGATTAAATCATTTAAACACGTGTGTTCAAAAAAACAACGTCTGGCATCGTGTTTTGATTTTCGGGAAACGGCGACAGGGATCATAACAAGTGATGTCAGCCGCCAACAGAAGCAAACCTGTGTGTCGCACTGAATGTGGGTGTGATTACACAGTGACAGCTGGGTGAGATCATTACTGTTTGGGAAAGGGGGGAATAAAGAAAGGGGAGAGCTCAAAAGCTGGGGGAGGGGTTGGGTATAATGGGTCTTGGGGGCAAATGGGTGGAAGGCTTTGATGGTGACATTCTTTCTCTGGGGAATGTGCGCAATTGTATGTTGTAGATATATGAAAAGCAGGAGTTCAGTGAAGAAAGAATTTTAAATGTCCTGTCTGTGTTTTGCATTTATGCTCGTGACAGGCAAACTTGAAAACAGCAGAGGTTAAAAATAGTGGTGATATGTGGGCTATATGAGGGGAGGGAAGCGACAAAGGAGTGGATAAGGGGGGAGAGGAAGACGGGTTACTCATAGGCTTCCAGTAAGAGGTCTGACTCAGCTACTGGAAGCCCCTTGACCCTGTCTGGAGACAATATGTTTTCCAATTATCTGGGTTTTTAAGTATGTAAGATAAAAAAAAAAAGGGCAGAAAAACAGTGCAGCAGTAAATATGTAAGCTACTATTCACTACTTTCTCCTTTCTTGCTTCATGTGTGTAGAATGCACATCCATGCATGAGGCAGTTAGTTTTCTGCTGCTTATTTAGTTCCAAATCACATGGCCAGCAGCCCCAGCAGTGCTGTACAAGCCTTCCTCTTCCCCAACGCTCTCTTCAGCTGCTTTTACCACCAAGTTCCCAAGTCAGCTATGAGATAAAATCTATCAGTGAGTCCTGGATATGTTCTAAGGGGTCTCTTCCCTTATTGAAATGTCTGAAACACATCGCCTGGGAGGCATCCCAATCAGATCCCAGTACCACTTCCCCTGCTGCAGATCTAGTCTAAGTCCCTTCTAGATGCCTGATCTTCTCACCTTCTCACTAAAGGTCAGCCCAGACACCCTTCAGGGGAAGCTGATATCTGCTGCTTGTTTTGGGAACTGCCCACAGCTTGAGGCCACTGGTGAAAGCACAGGTGAATGTAGATCAACCAGTCAATGGTCAGCTTTGCTGCTGGGTTCAGCGCTGCTGTCAACACAAAAACTTATGGTGTCTTTGCAGACACTCCTCGGCTCTGCCGTATGTCCAATCTCAAGACCTCTGATGTACTTGAAATCCTTGACTTAAAGAAACAACTTAAGCCGGGTGGAGCAGGCAATACACCCATTTCCGTCTGAAAACCTCTCGCGCTCCGAGGTGCTGATGCACATCCCAGCAACATTGCACTCAGCTGGAAACTGATTGCCTTCATTGCTCAGTGAAGACAATAGGAAAACATAATCAGCAAAAAGAAAACTTTTGTCCCAGGGCTGTAGACAAGTTTGACCACACTCTTACTCTGATTGTATATCAGCCCAAACAGCACGAAATCCCAAGGCAAACCCCCCAGAACACCAGTGTTTTGATATCATGTGTTTTGTGCACGGATAATGAAGAACAACACTGATTATATGCTTTTGTCAGTCAGCCAAATCAACAGGCCTCATATCTGTTTTAATGATGTTTTGACTTCTCAAAAGCACATGAGTATGTGAGTCACCGTTTAGGTGAGCTGATTCACTCTTCGTCATTCCCCCTTTCCTATAAAAATAAGAGAAACAAAACCCTAATGCATGCACTCCAACCCCCCCCCCCCCCCCCCCCCCCCGGGCCCCTG
>VUQR01001816.1:0-10499 GCA_015108515.1 Hemichromis elongatus | reverse complement strand
AAATTTCTCCTGTTTTTTTTTTTTTTTTTTTTTTTTTGCTTTTTCATCTGACAAGATGTATGCCAAAGGTAATAAACTCAAAAATATAAATTAATTCTTTCACTGACAGCATACAATCAGAGTGGACTCGTTGTTTAACACCTAAGTATATGTGATAAAGTAAATTACAGTCAGTATTCTGCTTTCTTACTCACAGGAGGTCAACACAGCAGGTGGCCCCACATGTTGGAATTGGCTTTACTAAGAATGCCAGATGCCCTTCTTGAATAACAAATAGGGGTTTTGGGTCTCTTCTTGGGATTGAACCAGGAATCTTTTTCTTGGTAGGTGAATGAGCAAATCACTACACGGTGGAGCTTCTGTTCACCTATATACATGTTTCCTAGTTTCTGAGCGTGTCAGGGTTCTTTCAGGCTTCCCAGCCTTTCCTTTCCAATCTCACCCTATCTGCTTGGCTAAACACAATTTAAATCAATCATTTACCCTATTAATAATGCTACCCAGTACTGAATCAAAGGATTGCCCGTGCAGCAGTGCACTGATGACAAAAAGTTAGCGCCAGCATCACATGTCAATCTTACAAGCAGGTGCTCTGCCATTGCACATTGCGTAGACACAGCAACAACAACAACAACAACAACAAAAATATTGGGTTGACTCAAAAAGAGAATTTAAGATTTCACAAGACCAGTGTGTGGCTGTGGGTTTAGAAGAAGTATATAAATCAAAACAAGCCTCCCACCCAAATCATCAATTCTCCACAGTCACACCCCAGTCTTACACATCACACACTGCCTGACCAGCAGTGATGCTGTCACTTTCCCAGAGAATGTGCAGTGTACGGTACAACTTTCGGCACTTATATATACTGGATATTAAGGAAGAGCTATAGGGTAAAGCAAGAAATTGCAGCTGTAAAAAGTGAGAGGCACTTTGCTCAATGTGGGCGCCGTGTTGACCAGAAAATCCGGTCTGGCAAGTTAACCGTCAGCGGCACAGAGCATCCAGGAGGACAATCAGATCCTCTTACCTTATTGTTTCCCTCAGGAAAAGTCTTGTGTTTTTGGTTTTGGTTTTGTTTGTTTTTTTAAACACTGGATCCCCGAGTGTCTGCTGTCAGTATTAGCAGGAATGCAACTGGTTCTTACTTTTAAGTGAAAAACGAGACATTTCTGTCACTGTTCATGTTTACTGGGTGAGCCCACGTGTGCACTTATGTATTTTTGTTCCTCAAACAGCATCTCAAGATATGAAGTTTTCCCCAAGAACTAACATGATTTTATTTGCATCCACGGCACTATGCACTAAATACTTTGCATGTTGCTGTTGGGATTTAGATAATGAAGCGAAACGTGCCAACTTACAGTTGAGTCTCTAGGTGATTTTTTTTTATCAATGAATATTGTCGTTGGAAGGTTACTGGAAACACACAGAGACTTTGTTCCTATCTGACCCAAGACCTGATATCTGATTTCTGCTTCACTTCCTGGTGTAAAATAAAGTTTAAGCAACAAGCTATGTGCACCGAAGCTGTTCTCCATCACAAGCTTGTTGAGGTTTGCATTACCTGATATCCTGGTTGGTTTGGTTTCTCCTTAGCGTGGAAATATAAAACCTGCAAAACACAGTTTTCCTTAAGAAATATAAAGTAATTGTGAAGAAAGTGTAGAATAGTTAGTATTGTGTCATGTTAAACTGAGCCTCATATGGCCAAATATTGACTCGATGAAGGTCATATATACATATGTATTAAACTGTGCCAGAAAACAGTGCCCTCAGGACTAAAAATGGGACCCGATGAATAAACACGGGCAGGTGGAACACCAGCCAGTTCCAGGCATAACAAAAGCCAAGTGAGGTGCAAGACGGTTGGAGTTCAGGGTGTGCCTGGCTCGTCTGTCAGGCTGAACTTGAACAAAGTGCCTGCTTTGAGTTTATTAAACAAATGACTGCAGCTCAAACCTGAGTCATCCTGGCTTGCAGAGACTCGTTGGTAAGGTCACACACCAGGCAGAAGCATCACCATGGATGCATGAAGTTGGTTTCATATTAGGCTAATTTTTTACAGAATGAATTCCACAAAAGGGGGTAAATATAAAGATGCTAACATGTTTGTGCTATGTGAGAGCCTGAGAGAGCAGTGTTTTTAATTCAGGTTAAGAATAGTCTACATTTGTTGTATTCCTTTAAATACTGGGGGGAAAAAACCTATAATAAATAGCCCAATTACAACTAAAGCATCTCACTAAATATTTCAATATTTAAAGCCACTTAAATTCTCCTTTACTGCATCACCTGTGTGAATAGCTGCACTGGATCCAAGCAGATGTTTAAAAGAAAGAAAAAAAAACCCAAGGGACTGTTCTAAAGATACCAATTGTATTTGTGAGTGTGACCCAATTCGGAGCACATCAGGTGCCCAGCATGCAGCAGCCACTGCAGAGGGGAGAATCGCACAGGAGTCTCTTCAAGGACGAGTCTCAAGGACAACCTCAGCTCAACCTTGTGTAGACCAGCAGCTGGTGCAGGAGAATCAATACGTTAAGATGCTGTTGGCCAACTTGAATGATCTGCCCCTATTTTACACTTGATCGGGTGTAACAGAAGGCGATGTTTCTGGAGGGCTGCAGCTCATCAGCACTACTGGGAGGCACTTAGGCCCCGCACTACTTTCTCTATTTGAATAAAACAAACAGTAGAACTCAGGTTCGTATGCAAATATGGTATAAAAATTTAATGATGCTATTGTTGTTAGCATGCTTATAAAACAAAATCAGAAGAAGCATTGAAAGTGACATGTGAGTATAAAGTACAGTAGTGCAACCTTTTATCATCCCAGTTTTCCTCCTATTATCCTATCAAAATAGAAGCTTTTGGGTAGCTTGGTGTTACACCACCCAGTGGAGCAGAGTCTTTGTTTTATGGAACCTCAAATAATCAGTCATACAAAAAAAGGTAACTCATTCACTCTCAGCTACACAGACGCATTCATGCATCACTCCATGTGCAATGGTGAAATGAAGAAACACACATATTCAAAAGGCTACAAATATTTGCTCTTGGAATTAACAGGCAAGTTCACATCATGGTATTGATGAGCATCAATTCATCAACACAATAATTGACCAAAAATAAAAATCTAACCACTCCTCATCATCAGAACAGGTTCACAGGCCAGCAGTCAATTCACAAAAACCCCACAGCCGTATGAATGCAATGCAAACAATTTCACAGCTATTCACATGAGGCATGTAGGGAAAAAAAAAAAGCATAGCTTTTCAAAAGTGACAGGTAACTTGTGAGTAAAAGTTCTCGGGGTGAATGAGGCAGTTTATTTTGAAGGCTCGCCTGTTTGGAGGCTCAAGAGCATTTAAGTTCAGATAGCCTGCGAAGGAGCTGCTGGCGTCTGGATTTGAGGCGTTTCTTCTCCTGCAGCTGCCGTTTCTCCCTGCTGTGCAGCTCCATGAGGTACTCTGTCGCCTGGGTCAGGATGGCCACCTTTGGCGTCTTGGCCGACTCCAGGCCGGGGATCTGATCCCGTAGGGCAAGGAAACGAGATCTGAGGTCATTCCTCCTCTTCCTCTCAAGGAAATTGTGGTTCCGTCTGCGGTCCGTGTCGTCTGTGTCCGAGTTCTGCGAAGCCTCCGAGGAGGACGATGGTCGGGAGACACGAGCTGAAGCACAATGTCCCATAAAGGTACGCTTGCTTGGGGGCTCCTCTTCCTCCTCATTGTCATCCTCTTCCTCCTCCTCATCGTCATCCTCCGGTTCTGGGTCGCTGTCTGGGGAACGAGCAGCGTAGTTGTGCTGCTGTCTGTGGACTGACATGTGAAAACGTTTGGGGCAGGGGTCCGCCCGGACCGTGATGGTGACTGGTTTTCGGACATTGACCAACCGCACCCGGTTCTGCTTGTTTTCCACAGTGACTACATCGATCTCCTCTTCATCATCTGTCATCACACAGACAAATAACTCATCAATAAACACAGAAAAGGGACTTACTCTGCAAACTTCCTACAAAGCACAAGTTTAACATAAGCATTTCCATAAAACAAACAAGCAAAAGTAACTGAGGCTTTAACCACTGAGCATTAATCAGCAGTTTCAATGAACACTTTATATGCTGACAGGGGACAACCCCTAATTTGGGAAATGCTTAAAAGTTATTCTCACGGTCTGTCAGTGTTTTTGAAGCAGCAATAAATCATCAATTACCCCACCCGTCTAATGCACTCTTGATTTCAATGCAGACCGAGAGGATGATAGAGAATTGAAGTGCGGGTTAGAGCGAGAGTAGAAGGGCGCGGTTTTTAAAATTCTATACTCAGCAAGCTCCCAGCCTTTAGGTGAATGTGTTACACTTGATAACCCCACCATGCAAGTCAGACCACAGTTATGCAACCGCAGCCCCAGCTTTCCAAATTACGCACTGTTAGTGGGCAATTTAATCTTGAGGCAGGGAAGGGTGGGGCAAATCAGAGGCATGGCTGTATCCTTACCAGAGGAATCAGAGCGGGACTCGGAGCCAGACGACGCCGGCTTCCTGCAGCTGCTTGCAGGGAAGGTGAGAACAGCAGCCGGATCGACGCAGTCCGTCGCCTTGATGGAGAGCAGGCCAGCGGGCGAGGCGCACTGCGCTTTGTTCGCTCTTGCAGAGATCTGGGAAACGGGGGAAACGCCGGTGAGCCCTGCAGTCGGCGTTCTCCCGTTGACCTTCTCTAGCTGCTTACTGGCAGAGAAGCTACTCCACATGCAGTCCTGAATTATGTGGGAGCTGAGGTTACCGAATAACTCCTCGGTGTCAGGGAAGAACTGACCCTCGTAGTCGTCCTCCTGCCCCAGCACTTTAGAAGACATGCTGAGCCTGTCTCCCGGCGAGAGGGGGAGCGAAACGCCGTTCAGAGTCCGGGTGGGAGACATGGGAGGGGTGGGCAGCAGCTCGAACTTTTTCCATATGTCCTCACTTGGTGCGGTTGATTTGTAAAAATCCTCCTCGGTATCCAAATAATCGAAAAAATAGTGCGAAAAAGAGTCCATTTTCCCAGCTAATAATATCCTCCAGAGTTTATTCCCACGAATGATCCAGTGACACACGCGATTGGCTTCTAAAGAACGTCCTGCACAACCAGAGAGGAAATTTCAGAGAGATTAGCAATGATCTTTTTAAAGCAGCCCACTTCCCAGCACATGCACGATCACATATCAAGTAGCCCATCCATCTAATGGGACACTATCAGGACATCGCAATCCCCCTAACAGCCTACTTTCTACAAATGGGACCATATCAATAATTGATGCCATCTTGCAGATGCTCCTCTTTGCACTGATGGACTCAAGCTGTTCAGACACATATGGTTATTAAATAATCTAGTTATATATATGTGCGTGTGTGTGTGTGTGTGTGCGTGTGTGTGTAGGCGTAAACTGGGATTTAAAGCAAATGTGATGGCAAAGGAGAGGCTACAAGAACTGCGTAAAAGTACCAGGCGGTATTTCCTGAACTGAAAACAGCGCTTTGTTCCACTAAGCAGATATGTGAAGCGGTGAACGAGATAACTGAGCAGCTACACTGTTACAGAACAGGTCCGTTTCTTCAAGTGAAACTTTCACTTTCAAAGGCGAGACTACAGAATTAAACCACTCACCGACTCTCCCCGATATTTCCGATGCGTAATTCAGCACACAGAAAAAAATAGAAATCTCCCCCAACGGCAACCAAAGAGCCAATTGTCTTCAATTCACGGAAATGTGATGGATTAAAACCAAATCCGGAGTTGTTTCTGGTGTGCGATCTACACGTTTTTGTTTCAGTTAAATAAAAGAAAAGAACAAAAAATAAGAGAGATACCAAAAAAAAAAAAACACCGGGGCTGAAACAGCACACACTATATTCGCCCAGGCCCCCACAATAAAGAGCCACACAGTGCGTTTTTCGCGCCAGTGGGATATCGTGTTATAAGGCGTTTGAGTGCAGGGAGGAGCCTCAGAGCCTCTGCAGCAAGCTGTAGATCCGGGTAAGCCCCCTTCATTTGCATCAGAGGCGTAGGGAAGGGGGGGTTGGTGCATAGCCCCGCCCCAGCCACTACACCAGCAATGATTACAATAACTGACACTTATTTTCATATCATTTTTCACTGTTCTTGACAATTGTGGTCGAATGAGGAAAGAAGAATAAGGGAAGCTAGAAAATGTTTTCCGTTGCAGAAGAACAATGCAGGGCAAATGCAGACTTGTTACTGTTTGGTGTGGTGTGGACTATTACCACCTTTAAGAATTTTAAGGGTGATTGAACGTTTTATGGTTAGTCATAAAATATAAAGCACCAAATGATATATTACTAAAGCCTAATGGGTTTTACCTTGTAACATTCTACAAAACTGCATGCCCCAAATATTAAGTTTAACTCATTTAATTACATGTCATTTTTTGGTTTTCATTTTGTTACATAATTCAAGAGTGAAATGTTGAATCTGGTCCAATAAAATATTTGTGCTTGACATGATAATACCCACAGGAGCCATTTTCGCATTGAAAGTGCTGCACATACAGGACTGAATCAGTATTTTGACATTGTTTTGCATTCCTGCTTCTTTTAAAGCTTCCAGGATACCTGTAATAATAAGATACTCATGTAGCACAAAATCAATTTTAGACCCTGCATATTTTTCACTGTGGGGCCACGTTGTGTTTGATGTCTTTACTCACTTCAGTCTTTAATCAAACAGAACTGTGAGGCAAGGCTGTCACCCCTGAAGCCAAACAATACTTTTAAGATTAACACTGTTTTCGCTAATCCCATCAAAATCAGCAGAACTGGCACTTAAAGGCTGTAAAAAATGCCAGAGTAGTTGGAGTTAATCACCATTACTGATAACCAAAGGTAAGAAGTTTCTCTTAAATGAGTTCAAATGTGGATTGACTGGGCATTGAGCAGTTTTCCAAAGCTGCATGTGAACCCCTGTTGAATCACACTAGCAGGCCTCTTCATTTGTATTACAAAAGCTAAGAATTCAAAGGAGATGGACCTTCATTTCCCTACACAGTATCTCCACAAAGACAGTCTGAAGTAGTTAATAGGTGTATTCTGTCCCAAGTTATGAAACTTTGTCCTGCCGCTGGGTGGAGCACACATCTTTGAACGACCAGCTTTTATCAGAAAAGGTCATCAAGCACCCAGTCACCGTTCAGCTGTTGAAATATCTGGCGGTGGGGGTGAAGTGATCAGAGTAATCTTCTTTACAGTTGGAGCAAACTTTTCCAGCAGCTGCAGGTTAACGTCTTAAACAAACACCCCTATGTTTGCTTTTAAATTCCTGCTTACAGATGACAGTTACAGCTTTGCCAGCAGCATTAGTCTGCCCTCAACTGACCTCAGACTTTTAATCATGTTAACACCGATCGTGATGTAATCACTGGGTAATGATGAGGCTTTGTGCTCACTGGCAAGCAAAAGGTCAAAGTTCGCCAGCATCTCGTGATCAGACAACAGCAGACTGAAATCGTACGCCACCCCAAATCTTTCTACCCTCCTAACATATTGATTGCTTTGGTCATAGCGTACGCACGCTGTGATATTGAGGCCAAATTATGGATTCTGATTGGTGACGGGGGGGGGGGCATCTTTGGTCAGTGGCTGACTTTAGGTTAGCCACATGCCACTGTCGGCTTGGGTAGCAAAGGCAGTATCAGTCACTCGATTACTGGATCTTCTAATTATTTGTCATGATCCTGGCGGGACATAAGTAGAGTCAGAAGATAGGATTTTTATGAGGATTTTAAAGTAATCAGAGGTTAAAATTCTTAATTCTTGATTTTAAAGATCACCAGCTTAAAAAGACAACATAAACTCTCAAACACAGCCCGGCAAGTAGCACCTCTGGAGCATTTCAACACATAATTAGAGCTTCCTGAGCAGATGGTGTATACCAAGAGTAACCATTTCCATCTCCACTAAAAGTTCAGAACTTAAATTCAGGAGTGAGCGGCCGGGACGTGAGACATATGGCTAAAGTATAAGCATATCAATCATATCAATAATAGACTGTGTTTTATTTCTGTTGTTCAAATTGTTGTGATTTTTTTAAATTGGCAAAATAAATGTAAACTCATAATGTCTGCAGAATCTTGCGATATTTTAAAGCAGATTCAGGGATGTTCTAAATAAAAAATGAGTTGAACACTTTGAAATCTGGGCTCATTTTAAGCTTCACCGATGTGATTTTGGAGCTCTTTTGCCCTCAAAGCAAAGACCACAGCCTTTAGATCCTGCAGCTTCACATCCTATAATTACACAGTGGACCAGCCCTCAGTCTGCTATGTTGGGACTGTTTCATCCCTGCCAAAGAGAAAGAAGAAAAACGCTGGTCTCATAAAATTCAGATGAGTGCCTTCTCCTCTGCTCGTCTTTTCGGTCCCTTTCGTTTAAACCTGGAGATACTTTCCACAGCCGAGACAATGTAGGGGTAACAATGCTTAACACCAACAATAGTATCTCCCCAGGTCATTGCCCAGCTTAACTCCAAGTACCCTCCATTGTTCTTTATTGTTATAGTAACATATGTGTGTGTGGGGGGGGGGGCATGCGGGGACTCAGGTTTCCCCCTCAGTAGAGCCCTCATGTATCTGTAACACCCACTCAGCAGCATGAAGAACATCCACACTGCTGTGGAGGAATTTGGATGGGTTTGCAGGGTCTGTCTATATAATTGTCCCCATTTGCTACACAAGGGAAGGGGTGTCCTGTTCCCCACGACCCCAGTGACACACAAGAACCTCCTAACCCTGAACTCTGACCCTATCCTCCCAAATATCTTTAACGGGTCTAAAAATGGAACCAGCCAACCAACTGCGCAGGAAAAAGAAAACATAAATAAATTGCAAAAGTGTCATCACTCCCCTGGGATGTAAGCCATCATAGTGGGACACCTCAGGGCCTTACTGAGAATACTATGAGTGTATTCAGAAGGGCGCCAGTTTTACCTGCTGTTGTCACATACCAAAGATTTGTATCAGTCAAACCATGCATGACATCACCCTTACACTGCTGATGTTATTTCAGAAGTGTTCAGTTCCTCAGTTAAGTGCCGCACATGTTGAAAGGATTATAGATATGATTGCAGTGTAAGTTATTCAATTTATATAACGAGGAAATCAACACTTGCAGAAAATGAGCATGCTTAAAGATCTGATTGAAGAATTGTTACAGTTTTTTATTGATTTTTTTCACCAGTTTCACCTCACGGCGTGTCGGCCACTTTAAAAAGAATGAAGCACTTTACATACAAGATGAAGTAAGTTCATATAGTACTGTGCAAATATTTTAAATGGCAAACCAGTGTTTCGTCTACACATGAGAATTTAGCAAAGAATCTGTTTGTCTGTCTGTCACAAAAACATATAATTTGTTGACGTCTTTAGTTGAATTTCTGAAACATGCCAGATAACACAGTTTGACAGGCATAAAATAGTAGCTATGCACTAACAAGGTGATTCCCAAGGATCAATTAGCCAGAAACCCGGCAAATCTGCATCGTGTGCAGTGTGTCCTTAAGAAATAAAGAGAAATGGGGAGAAAAGCCTGAGGCAAAATACACAAAGATGATCTGCTGATCAGTAGCAACGTGTCTAATAATAATAGGTTAAAGGTTTTGGTTCAAGTTGTCAATATGTACAGACAAGTTCAGGAGAGGTACAATAGTGAGTGCCTTCTCACAACTTATGGAATCATGACCATACAGTACCGCTAATTTTGATCCAACATGTAGAACCTGGAAATCATCTAATTGGCAATGGCTTCATTTTGCAGAATGCATTTACTGCCAATGTACTAAAAGTACACCTGGATAGAAGAACACATATTGGAACACTGTCGGTCATGGATTGCCCTCCCCAGAACCTCAACATTATTGAATCAGAGTGGGATCATTTTGAAAGAGAACAGAACAAAAAGGCAGCCAACATCCAAGGAAACCTTTGAATTTTCTTCAAGAAGCCTGTAAAGCTATTCCTGAAGACTACTTAAACAAATAACAAGAAAGTTGCCTAAGAGAGGTCAGTCTGTGTTCAAGAATAGAGGTGGACTTACAAGTTCGTTAAAATTGTACAAACGCCTCACCTCATGTACCCAATTTCCATGTATATTTCAGTGAACCGCTGCAGCTACTTCTCTTTTTCCTAACGAAATAGAAAGAAATGAGTGTTGGCTCAAGACTTTTGCACAGTACTGTATGTGCCAAAGTTTATTGAAACATTTCAAAGAGGCCATGAGAACACTGCTGTAGTAGACTTAGACTGCCACCTGGTGCTTGCTGAGAGTAAATAATCTGGGAACTAATGTCTTTGAAGTGCACCTGGAAAGTGAGGTCACAGAGAGGGAGATGAATGTTGAAAGGCAGGCAGCTATTTTCAATGCACACAGTTAAAAACAAAATGCTCAAAGAGTGAGTCGCAGATTTTTTTTCATGTTTTTCATTCTTTTTTTTTTTTATTTCAATGCATTG
>VUQR01001815.1:30870-47570 GCA_015108515.1 Hemichromis elongatus | reverse complement strand
TTCGCCATTTTTACTTCCGTAAACAGAGCGCGTTGTGTGTAACGTCTTCTTTTGCGCATGCGGGCTGCTTTGAGGGCCGTGAATGTTCAAACTAGAGCGCGCTTGCTGTCACATTTTATTTGTAGTGTGAACAACCACACAGAAAAAATCGGATTTGATCAAAAAATCGGAATTGAGCATTAAGACCTGGAGTGTGAACGTAGCCTAACAAAGGTGCGGGTGATCTTGTTGCTCACATGGACACAGAAAATTCATCTACTAAGTTAACTGAGTGGTGGTGGAACTGAGTTAACTAAGTTAACTAAGTTAGTTCTACTGAGTAAGTTAGTTTTTTTTGCACTTGATGACTTTTAAAAGCCTAACTGAAATTTTTTATTTCAAGAGTCATTAACCACGCAGAGAAGGCATCATTTAAATTGTGGAAAAATGTTAAATTTTTCTTTTTGCAAACAGTTTTATTAAAGTTCTTCATGACGAGCCAAGTGTCCTCTTTTTTGGAAATCAAAATATGGTCACCCTACATAACACCATGCTAGTTTGCCACTTACAAGCTGTGGTATTTATGGTGAAGTTCAGAATTAGTGCCCACCGTGCACTGGAGTTCAAGTCACTTGTTTAGTGTTTGCTTCTTTTTAAGTGTACAGACTGTGTGACCATGCTGTGAATATTGCAGCGCTTGACCCTCGATTCAGATCATAGCAGTGCGGCTCCCGCGGTGCTACACTTTTATACCTATCCAGCCCCAGTTCATTAGGGAAAAAACATAAAGAAATGCAGTCTAATGTAACAGTCTTATATTCAAAATAACCCCTTCATTAGCACGTTAGTACTCACTGTTATAGGGTCTTATTATATACCTTTATGTACTTAAATCTGAGCAGTATGCTTAGATTTCAAACACTTTATTATCAGCACTGACAGCAGCATTGTTGCATGGCTATTACAGATCTATAATCTAAAAAATGATCTTTTTGACTTTAGAGAAGT
Organism: Hemichromis elongatus; assembly: GCA_015108515.1. NCBI lineage: Eukaryota > Metazoa > Chordata > Actinopteri > Cichliformes > Cichlidae > Hemichromis > Hemichromis elongatus. The sequence goes on along the minus strand of VUQR01001815.1, from coordinate 46,583 downwards.
TCTATGAAATCGTTCACAGCTGGTTTCTTTTTCCACCCAGGCATACACACTCACACAGCAACGGTGGCAGAGTCACCGTATAAGCCTGTTATTGTGGATGGGATAATGATCAAACCGCCACCTCTACTACCTGAGCAACACCACCACAAACGACATATATAAAGCATACTGCACAGTGGGGTGGGTTGAAACTAGTCTGTCTACTCACAATTTGGACACACCAATTCAGCAGCACAAAAAACGACATTATCTGCATTAACTACATATCATTCTTAAACTGGAGTCTCATCTCCTTGTAAATAAAACAATTATTGTGGTCTTAAGCCCAAATGTATCTCAAGTGAAACAAAATGCAGTTTATATCCATTTCATCACATCACTGCGGAGGGATTTTGGCGAACTCTTCTTTGCAGAATTGGTTTAATTCAGCCACACTGGAGGTTTTTAAGCATGAATCAGTGAATGAATGTGTGTGTGAATGGGTGGATGACTGAAATGTAAAGCGCTTTGGGGTCCTTAGGGACTAGTAAAGCGCTATATAAATACAGGCCATTTACCATTTACCAAGAACAGGCTGTTTAAGATCATGGCAAAACATCTTGGTACAGATTTTTAACTAGGCTGCTCCAAAACCTTCGTTTAGATTTGTCAGAGGTAGACTCGCTGGTCTAGTTGTCAAGGTCCTGAACCACCAGAACAGCCCTAGACCATCACAATACCAACACCATGTTTGACTATGTATGGTGTTCTTCTTATGATATTTAGAGATGTTAGTTTCACACCAGATCGAATGGGACTCAAACCTTCCATAAAGTTCAACTTTTGTCTCATCAGTCAAAGCAATATTCCCAAAAGTCGTGGGAATCATCGAGATGTTTTCTGGCAAATGTGAGATTAGTCTTTGTGGGGGGTTTTTTGTCAGCAGTGGTTTTCTCCCTGGATGTTTCCCATGGCTGCCATTTTTGCCCAGTCTCTTTCTGATTGTTGAATCAAGAACTTTGACCTTAACTGAGGTGAGGAAGGCCTGCAGTTCTTTAGATGTTGTTTGGATTCTTTTGTGACCTCCTGGATGAGTCGTCGATGCACTCTCGGGGTAATTTTGGTAGGCCTGGGCTCCTGGGAATGTTCACCACCGTCCCATGTTTTCTCCATTCTTGTTGATAATGGCTCTCACCATGGTTCACTGGAGTCTCAAAGCCTTAGAAATGGCCTTGTAACCCTTTCCAGTGTCAAAGATGTCAGTGAATTTCTTCACATCTTTTAGCCTAATTCACTTTGTCAGACTGATTCTGTTTAAGTGATTTCTTGGTCCAACAGGTCTGGCAGTAAGCAGGCCTGGGTGTGGCTCAGGGAATAGAAATCAGGATTACAAAAAAATATATTTAAGCACAGTAAATGAAGGATTTAACATAGGGGGGATTGCTTTTTCACTTAGTAATAAATTAATTTAATAAATTAATATGATAAAAGACTTTTTACAGCAAAGACTTTTCATAGCGCTGTAAACCAGCGGTCCCAAACCCCCGGGCCAGGGACCAGTACCGGGCCGTGAGAGTTGAGGCTCGGGTGTGAAATTTATGGTTTTCAGGGTTTTTATCATTATTATTTATTGTTTTTATCGTTAACTCAGTTTCCCTGTGTCTTTTCCCATGTGTTATGAATAAATCTCCTTTTTTTTAGTACCGGTACTGGTTTTTATTTTGTTGTATTTATCTGCGACACCTTAAAGGTCTGTGAAAATATCGTCTTAAATAAACTGGTCTGTGGTGCAAAAAAGGTTGGGGACTGCTGCTGTAAACACTCCAATAAGATAACAGAGTTAAATAAAAATAAATAATGCCCTGCTTATCTTCTCTTGTCCTGTCAGCTGTCACCAGGTTCAGAGGAAGAAGAACATGAGGGTCCAGTGTGTGAAAAGCTGGGTCATATTCAGTTCAGTGTTGGATACAGTTTTCAAGACTCCACGCTCACTGTGAAAATTCTCAAAGGCCAAGATTTGCCAGCTAAGGACTTTTCTGGCACCTCTGACCCATTTGTCAAACTGTACCTGCTGCCAGACAAGAAGCATAAATTGGAGACAAAAGTGAAGAGGAAGAATCTAAACCCCCACTGGAACGAGACCTTCCTGTTCGAAGGTGTGATCAGGAAACCTTTATTAAAACACATTCACAATACATGCAGGCAGTCTTAATCATTTCTTGGCTGGATCATTGTAACATATTGACTATCGTGTGTCAATCTCTTTCTCAGGGTTCCCCTATGAGAAGGTGGTTCAGAGGACCCTGTACCTCCAGGTTCTTGACTACGATCGCTTTAGCAGGAACGACCCAATAGGAGAAGTGTCCATCCCACTCAACAAGCTGGACCTAGCCAACATGCAGACTTTCTGGAAGGAGCTGAAACCATGTAGCGATGGCAGCGTGAGTAAGAAGGAAAGAGGCAGAGTAGAGGAAAAGAAGATAGACAGGAAGGGAGGGGGCAAGATGAAGAGAAAGAGAAGATGGGACAGAATGTAGCGGGTGATGTCATTCCTGGCTGCCGTGATGCTCCCATGGGAGATGTAGCAGCATGCTGGAGGGAGAAGGGATAGTGAATATGGAGAGACAGACAGGTAGATGAAGAATACACGCAGGCTGAGGAAGCAAAGGAAAAATAGGACGAGTGACAGAAGGGAGAGCAATGCAATAAGGCAATTAAAAATAAACTGTTTGTTATTATTGTTGTTGTTGTTGTGTGTGATTTTTTTTCCAGGGAAGTCGAGGGGATCTGTTGGTGTCTCTGTGTTACAACCCCACAGCCAACACCATCACTGTGAGCATCATCAAAGCCCGCAACCTCAAAGCCATGGACATTGGAGGCACTTCTGGTATAGATGCTCCTTCATATTCCTTTTTTTAAATACAATTTTACATTCCAACAACCAAAAATGAGAAAATAGCGTGTTTAAAATTTATTTCTGTTTCTTTTTTTTGTTCTCTTTAAATCCCTAATTTTGGTAGTTCAGGAAATGTATATTGCTTCATAACTGGCACATTTCCCTCTCCTCAGACCCCTACGTAAAAGTGTGGTTGATGCACAAGGACAAGCGTGTGGAGAAGAAGAAGACAGTGGTAATGAAGCGCTGTCTGAACCCTGTTTTCAACGAGTCCTTCCCCTTTGACGTGCCTGCCCACGTGCTGAGGGAGACCACCATAATTATCACCGTCATGGACAAGGACAGACTCAGCCGCAATGATGTCATTGGGAAGGTATCTCCTTCCCACTCCTCTTCTTCGCCTCTTCCTCTCTTCTTCTTCTTCCTCCTCTTTTTTTTTCTCTCTTCCCCTGTGTTATTCTGACTGTCTGTCAGACCGTCAGCAGATGATCAGTGAGCCAGTCTCTACTGACCCCTGCTGGAACATGGTTCATTCCCCTGTGCTGTAAATGAATTCATATGCAGCAAACAACAAGCTGTTAATTTTAAGTGTCAAAGTTGAAGTGTGCTTTATTTAGACATAATACTACAATATTTAAGAATGGCACAGAGGCAAATGCAGATTCACACACTCAGTAAACTGCACATGTACTGTTTTGGCTAAATGCACATGGTGAGTTTAAACCTTTCCAGCTTTAACCGGAATATTCCCCTTTGATTCCTGAAATTCTCAGTTGAATTAGCTGATAAACTGAGACAATTCTATTTATTTCTCTTACAACATGATTAAACTGATCAAACATCTTATCTGCATCTTAGAGTTTCCTAAAGTGTTTGATAATATTTCCAAGTTCTAATGCTTTCTGGAAAAAAAATCGAATAAATTGCAGCTTATTTTAAGCACAAAGACACATAAATGTATTTTACTTTTAATGGCAAGATGTGGACCGAGTACTGTGCAAAAGTCTCAAGCCGCCCCTTATTTCTTTATATTTTGCAACCAAGGAATCGGAGTTTCTTGTGACTTTTTAAAGTGACCTCGAACAAAAGTTCTGCGGTGTTTCCGAAGGTCTTTGGACTTTGGCTGCTTTTTTCCACTCGTTTTCAGTCCTGCCCTTCAATCATTCACAAGCAGGCAAATAATTTTAGGGGATAAACCAGTGCTGCATCTACACATGACAGAAAACTTAGCAAAGAAACAACTATCAATGTGTATCCTTTTTGTTACTAGCTGCCTGTCACAAAAAAATACATATTTTGTTCCCATTTCTTTAGTTGAATCTACAAAAATGCCAAAAATAACCCAATTTGACAGGTATAAGATTGCATCTTTCTACTATAAAGGTGAAAGAGCTATTAGCTGTAAACTTGCCATAACACAGCATGGTGTTCACTACGTCCTCAGTAAAAATATGAGGAAACAGGTGAAACAGCCAACATCAGAGTTCAGGCTGTGTTGAAGAGTAATAGTGGTCACACCAAATATTGACTTTCAAGCCTGTTAGAGTTGTACAAACTCTGTTTTTAACTTACTGCTGTATTTCCATGTATATTTACTCATGCTTCTGTATATTACTGCACCTCTTTCTCATTTTCCAAGCAAAATCAAAAAATGTAAGGGGGTTGGCTCAAGGAGTTTTGAACTGCACTGTTTATATATTCCTGTTCCTTTGTACTGCTGCCTGTAGACAAAGTCACATTGGGTGCTCTGACTGAGCAAGTCTGTGTTACGCTTGCTCAACAATTAATATGAATTAATTCACTGGACATGCAATTTAACAGCTGCTGCTTCGCTTGTAATTACTACCAAATTAGATTGTTCTTTTCTCGAATGTTGTGGGATTTGTCAGGATTTTACAACCACATAAACCACAGTTTCTTTATCAGTTTTATCCCATAACTGCTTCAGATATCAGACTTAACTGTAACCAAAATAACTCTATTTTTCTTGTGCAGAGTGAATAATTTGCTTGTTTGTAAAACCAAACACCAGCTTTTCTATAAATAAAGATACGGTATATGTATGAGGAGAATAAAAATGGAAATACACCAAAGCTTAAATCAAATCTTTGTTTCATTAAGCGCTTAAAAAAAATCTGTAAGCTGTGTACAGCAGGAAAGAGCATTTACGTTATCAGGCTCTCATACACATCTACAGTACTTACAGGTACTATATGTATTTCCATTCTAACCACATATATTATTCTTTCGTGCTGTAGTTGCTTATTATTAGAATAGCCTTGTAGAACAGAGAGCAATGAAAAAGTGAACAATATTTCATGTGCAATCCAGGAGTTTCTTGCTACATTAGAATCGCTTGCAGTCGAGTCTGTTTGATCCTATTAGTAACAGCATTAGCCTTTCACAGAGTTTTTCACTGGGTAAAATCTCTTGCTCTAATGGCTTTTTTCTGCTCTGGATTTGAGTTAAATTCCAATTAAAGCAGCAGGCTTAGTGGTGAAAGGTCTACACTTAAGAGTCACAGTTTGTTTGTTTTTTTCTTAATACTCTGCTGTTTTATTGGGAGCATTCTTTATAAATAACATCCATCTCTGTGTGGCTGTATTGGAGTTACAGTGACTGTCTCTTCCTCGCAGATTTATCTTTCATGGAAGAGTGGCCCTGCAGAGGTAAAACACTGGAAAGACATGATGGGTCATCCTCGCACTGCCGTGGCCCAGTGGCATGCTCTTAAGGCCTGAAGGACCCAGCAACCGACCTGCCTACATTGTTTCCCCCTCAAGAATCCCCCCGCCCTGCCCCTGCCCTCGGCACATATCCCCGACTACCTAAATGCACTGTTGGGCTTCAGACCATCTATCATCTCTTTGTTCTCAGGCCTCTTTGATATTCCTCGCCCTCAGTTCTCATGACACCATCCTTAAATTTCACCCCTGTCAAGATCTGATTCCCGCCTGACCCCGTCTCATCCGTTTGTCTGAACTTAAAAATGTCTTTGATGTCATACGCTCTCCTTGTTCCATCTTTCTTTTTTTTCTCACTTTTTTTCCTTCCACCTCTTCCACCATGTTTCCCTTAATGTTCTACATCAGAGCAGTACCTCTTAACACCCGAATTACAAACTACCTACCAAAAATGGATCAAACAGGCATTCCAACCATCCGCTGTGGCAGCAAGATGGGCAGCGCTCAGACACGCGTGAGTGTGAACGACGCTGACCTGCGCAATCCATTTATCACCTACTTTTGGTATTGTGGTGAGGAGTCTCCCGCTCTGCTCCATGTTTTCTGTTTGTGTGTGTGCTTGTTTGATTGTTTGCTTGAATGTTTGAATCCTTCTGTGTTTCTGTCTCTCTGCCTACATTCCTTTAAAATGCCTAAAAAAAAAAAAAAATCAGGAAAAGCAGCACAGGCAACAGAAGAGCGATGGGCTGTATTTAAAATGGACAGGAACTGGACTCTGTCACTCATCATGTTTTTCACCCTTCATTCCTCCTCCTCCTGCTACCAGTGTAATAATTCTCCCTTGGCTGGAACCCTTTGTCGTCTGTGCGTGCTGTGGGTGATGTGCTGTAACCCCAAAATGAAGATCGTCAAGAAAAAAATAAGAAAAAAAGGATATGAACATGAACATTTAGCACTGGTCTAAAAGGGGCAAGTGTCAAACTGCTTTCTTATTTTCTTTAACTCCCGATGGACAGAAAAAAAAGAGTAAAGTGATTAATGTTGTGTTTTATTTATTTATTCAATGAGTTTTGTTTCGAAAGAACTTAGAGAATCAACCTGTTCTTCCAGAAAATAAGCAAAAAGCAGCTTCCATGAGTGTGGAAGCGTGGGGATAATGTGTGTGTGTGCGTGCGTGTGTGTGTGTGTGCGTGCGTGCGTGCGTGCGCGTGTGAGGGAGGGAATATTTTTGATTTGCCTAAAAATTTTGTCAGAAACCAAATTGCCCTTTATAAAAATGACAAAAATTTTCAGATTGTGTTGAGATTAGCTGGACATGTGGGAGGACGTCGCCAAACAGTCAGTCTGGCCAAAACAAAGATCTGCATACATAACGTTTAACATGCCCTTAAGTGGTCTCAAGAAAGACAGCTAGTTTCAGTTTCACATGTAAAAGATTTGAGCTCAGATAATCATACTAACTGCCCATAATGCATGACAGAGAACTTCATTGTGGCACCCCTTTACCGCTTTGAATTTAACATTGTTATGTTTTGGTAAATAGATATAATTCACAAACCCCACCATAAATGTTTCTTTGGGAGCAGAAAACAATCTGTGCAAATCGCTGACGTCATTTGGACACGGTAAAGTGAAAGTACACCCTTTCTCAGTTCTAAAGTTTTACATACCAGCACATAATAAAAAGTTATTGAGTCCTTTCCGGGCCTTGAAATGTGGTAAATACAACCTGAGATGTCCAACTACATATAACTTTAACTGAAACTAAGCCAAAATGAAGAAGCGGTGTGTCAAAAGCGTGTAGAACTGCCTTTAGCAGCAATAATTTGAGGTTGAGAGCTGAAATTTGACTGGGATGTTGCAACACCTTGATTTTTTTGCTTTTCTGCAATGTTGTAGATTTGCTGCTGTGCTTGGGATAATTGTCCTGTTGTACAATATTATTTCAGCCAAGCTTTAGTTGTCAAACAAATGGCCTCACATTTGACTCTAGAATAGTTTGGTAAATAATTGCAAGGTGTCCAGGTCCTGTAGCTGCAAGCCCAAATCCCCACCCCTCCACCATGGTTCCAGAAGTGGTTGTGGTTTGTTCAGATGCATCGTTGCAAACCTAAGCTGTCTTTCTCTGTGCAACCTTTCCAAACAAGCCCTCCTTCAGTCTTCTTAACTGAACTGACATTTACTCACTTTTAACATTTAACATGCTAACTGATGCCTGTAGAATCTGAGAAGCAACAATTGCTTCTGTAAGATCACTGATGATGTCTTTCGTCCTTGGCTTTGTGTTGGCACACACCTGAGTGTTACAGAATAGCCAACTGCTTTTTTAGAGCAGGTGATTGTCGGGTCCTGACTGCTTGACGTCTTAAATTCCATGGAATCAGTGAGGTGTACATAGTTTTTCACACGTGCTTTTTCTGCATTTGGCTTAATGTCTTTTGAATAAAACATGACACTGTGCAGTATGTTTTATACTTCACCTGAGGTTGTATTTACCCCATTTTAACACCTGCTGATGTTTTTTTATGTCCTGATATGTAAAATTTTTAAATTTACAAGGAACGTATTTTCTTTTTACCATGACTGTGTTTCCCGAGTTGCTAGAGTTTATAAGAACTTATTTCAGTCATACAACCAGAATCTCACTTTTTTTTCATCACGTTTTACTGCTGTGGTACCACAGCAGCCAAAAATTAATGCATGGCTTGATAACACTAGTGGTAGATTGGATTAGATTTTGAGATCTTATATCCTCTTTCTAGCTTTTATTGCTGTTTTGTCAACCATCTCCAAGATCTCATGGTGATAATGTGCTCAATCCTACACCATGGCATTGCACCAATATGCAATTCCAACAAGTTTCACCAAGTCCAATACATCAGTGACAGTGGCCAGAAACTACAAGAAGAAAATTTCTTACAATATTAACTTAAAACTGGCTGTTTTGGTGCAGTGCCACTCTGTGCAAGCTCTCAAGAAATCTCAGATTGTATGTGCTCTGCCTGAGCAAACTGCTCTGGGCAGCCATGATATGCAATAGACCTTGGGGGTTTTTACAATTCGTTTATGTTGTTGAGATTTGTGCTTTCAAGGTTGACCATGAACCTTTAGACTCATTTTTTGTGAATAAACTGAAAATGTATGAATACATGCAGTAAAATATGAGTAGAAATCCCATGAACATTAAATCAGCTAGCCAATCAAAACACATTATTCTTATAATGTTATAGGGATGTAGCCTATAGCCTATGTTACACTGTGTCAATCAACATAATTTATTCACAAAACTATGGAAGAGAATTGGGGGCACTGTAAAAAAAAAAATAGGGGGCATGTCTTTATTTTTCTTCTTTTCCAGAATTCTGAAGTCAAATTTTTTTTTTCAGAATTCTGGAAAAGAAGAAAAAAAGATGTGCCCACTTTTTTTTTTACAGTGGCCCTAATCCTCTTCCGTACAAAACACATCTGAACATGCACACAAAAAATCTGTCCAAAGTTCTTACAAAAAATCAAAAGTTTATTCATTATTACAAGATTAAGAACCCAGAAATATCATGGACTACAAGTAGGTCTTTAATCTAGACTTAAAGACAGCAACATTTGAAGCATTTGTAGCCGACACAGGAATTTGGTTCCACAATCGTGGAGCTGCAGCTCTGTCACATTTCTGTTGGAGATGTGAACTGGGAATATAAAGTCAGAGTTTGTCTTAAATTTTCTTAGTTTTTAAACATCTTTGCTGCCTGAATGCAACCTCCCTCAAGTCCTGTACAGACACAAGCTGTTGGGATGAATGGAAACAAATGAGAGTAATAACACCTGGGGCTGGGAAAAGTCTTTTTACATTCCACTGTTCGTTTTTTGTCTACTGGATGTATGTGCGTGTGTTTGCACCGTGGTTGAATGTCAGTATTTGAACTTATGTTTGTGTGATTGTATTTACTGTGAGTCCCTGTGTGTAAATCTGCACTAAGTTCTGTTTTGCCAGTTTAATACTGAACAGCATTGTTTGCTGTTTTTATTCTGTATGAATCCAGATGTACAAAGAAATATCTTCTTTTCTTTCTTTTTTTTAAGTTGTCACTTCTTGGAGAATCACTGCACTTGTTGACAATGATGCTGGAACAAACCTCTCTTCAAAGCAGGCTTATTTTCCTCATGTTTGGAGGACATTTAGATGTCTTATACATAAGCTGAGAGTGAAGGTCACAAGAAAAAAGCTTTAAAACAACCCTAGATAAAAGTTGCTCCATTCCTGCCATATACCAGATTTTTAGTTTAAACAGAAGCAGATGAAGACATTTCCTCTATGCCCTATACAGCCTCTCTAAGTGGACCAATCTAATTCACCAAGGCCAAAAAACGAAGGGTTGCTCCTTCACGTCACAGCTGATGCTCCCTCAAAACACCCCCATTGTGCACACATGCTTTCTGGCACAAAGTATTCTGTGTGTGCCTTATGAACCCCGTCACGCCTTGCTCTTCACCATATGCGCTCCCTCTCCAAGTGTCAGGAAGGGAGGAGGGGGAAAAAGGTGAGACAGGAGATAATCATCACCTCTTTGCTTCACTGTTAGCTACATCTCAGGTCAGAGCAGAGCATTGGAGCATCCCAAAATAACCACCTCTCATAATCATCTGTCTGTCCTGATGTACTGCCCTGCTGACAAAGCATTACATTCCAAAGGCTTAGTGAAAGTCAATCAATGCAATTTAAATATTGGTTAAAGATCGGTCAGGGTTTGATACATTTTTTTAAGAAATCGAGCTAAAATTGTCTTTCTACACTCGTCACTGGCCAAATACCACACACTGGTAAAGTTTACTGGACAAGCTCGCATTTCTGTTTTAGGGCATTCTCTTTAGGGACTGCTTGAGACAAAGAGAGGTTAACCAGCAACATTTTAATTTATATACTGACTGTATAAAATGATTGTGAAAATGTTCTGTATGGAGACAAAAAAGAGAAAAAGAACCATCAGTACTAATGGGGTTGTAGATATCTATCCTTGATATCACCAACCCGCCTGTTTCACTCCCTTTCTCTTTGTAGTTACACATCCGTGGGGTGCACAATGTTAAATATTGACCATTTATTTTTTTGAAATCTGTACAGTGTATATAATGATATAAATGTGTATATAAAACAAAGATACTTCTGGTCTGGTATTGTTATGAATTTTTCAGATTTTCTTTTGGAGACATTTAGCCACAATTCTAAAAGTGCAAAAATATCTAATTTAGATTACAGAGGCAAAGCTGGACACAAACAGTAGAGACTTTTTCTCCACACAGTAGGATGGGTGACTGTGAGCGCACAGTATCCTTGACACATTTCCATTTGTTTCGCAGTTTTTCAGTTGAGTCATGCTTTAAAACTAGTTCCCACAGCCTGACGTGCATACACCTAGCCGCTCAGTGTCCTGCTCAGAGTCATGCTGATTACCTCGACTGCTGCAGAAGCACTAAACTACTGTGCTCACATTACAGTAACTTATCTGTGATATGGGTGTTTCCATTTTTCATTACCATATTGTATGAATTAGTGTAACTTATAGTTGAAGTGCATCAGTCAAATGCAACTGAGGGGGCGTAGTCACTCTATTAGGCAGGCCTAGACCCCTGAGACCACTTCTTCCCAGTAGTGTGTTGGACCTGCTTTTAGAACTGCCTTAAGTCTTTCTGACATAGATTGAATAAGCATTACACAGTTGCTGCAGATTTGTCGGCTGCACATCCGTGATGTGAATCTCCAGTTCCACCACATCCCAAAGATGCTCTATTGATGGTGATCTGGTGATTGTGGAAGCTATTTGACACATGTTCAAGGAACTAATTTGAGATGTTTTAAGCTTAGTGCCATGATGCATTATCCTGCTGGCAGCATCTGTCAGAAGATGGATACAGGGTGGATATAATAGAATGGATATGCTCAGCAATTCTTATAGGCTGTGGTGTTGGTGCCAAGAAAATACCATCCACACCATTACACCAGCCTGAGCTGGTGCTCCAAGGCTGGATGGATCTATGCCTTTATGCTGTTGCCATATGCTGACCCATCTGAATGTCACAGCAGAAATCAAGACTTATTAGATCAGGCAACATTTTTCCAGCCTTCTATTGTACATTTGTGCATATCAATGAGCCCGTCTGACCTACCTGGACCTACCTGCTGTGGTCTTCTGCTGCTGTTGTCCATCTGCTTCAAGGTTGAACATGTGCATTCAGAGATGCTCTTCTGCATACTTTGGTTTTAATGAGTGCTTTTTTGAGTTACTGTTGCCTTCTAAGCAGTATGTCCACTCTCCTCTGACCTCTGGCCTCAACAAGCCCTTTTTCATGCAGAAATCTTTCACTTTCTAAATATTTTCTGAGTTTTAGACCATTCACTGTAAACCCCAGAGATATTGGTGTGGGAAGATCCTAGGAGGTCAGCGGTCTCTAAAATGCTCAGCCTAGCCCGTCTAGCGCCAAAAACTGTACCATATTTGAAAGTAACTTAACCCCTTTAAGCCTGAAATGTGAAATAATTGCCAGAAAAATAATTTTTTTGAAAAAGTAAAGTTTATTGAAACGCGACAAATTTGTTGCCTTAAATTTAAAGAGGAATTTATTTTAGGTTTCTCGGGGGGGAAATCACACTGATGATACGGAAGTCTCAAAACGCACAAAAAACTAGACGTTAAGGGGTTAAATATTTCTTGTTCAGTTTGAACTCGAGCAGGTCATCTTGATGATGTTTACGTGTCTAAACACATTGAATTGCTGCCACGTGATTGCGTGCTGGCTGTAAAAACCCGGAGAAGCTCCAGCTCCTCGGTGACCCTAAGCTGAATAAGCAGTTAAGAAAATGGAATGCATCCATAATGCAATTTAATCAAAATTACAGAAGTAGTGTCTGTTTTATGTACTTAAAAGTATCAGTAATAAAGTAGCTGGTCTAAGGAAACATTATGTATGAAAATAACACGCATGTAGCTCTAGCTTGAAGGGGACTACCATAAATGTTCTATGCAAGACCAACCTAAAGGTTTGCAATATGATTATCAATGTTAGTAAAATAAAAAAGAATTGTGGCTGGTTGTCTAACCAACCAACATCAAAATGCTATCTAACATAACTGAGGTCTGTTTGCAAAGAGCTCTTAATGTGCAGTTTTCATCTTACGATGTCTAAAGATTTTTGGGTATTGATATGATCACCTCCGTGTAGAAGTTTAATTCCAAATATACACGGCAACAGATAAAATTCAGTTAATTTATCCACTGGTGGAAATACATGACATCACATTTGCTCCCTGCTTTCCTCTTCCTTTCAGCTCAGGCAAAAAACAAAATAAAAAAAAGAGGCTTGGTTTTAAGGGTAATTAACATGGATCTTTAGAATCGGCGCTGATCTCTAGAATTAAGCAAATTGCCTGCTCTGCCTCCTACACACTAAACTGTCTCACTGCAAGCGTGCTTGATGACAGAGGGTGTTCAATTTACCAACTTATCTAACACTTCCGTCTTACGAATAAAACCTGGCATGCCTCCTCTCTCGACACTTTTCTTATGCGCACAGCTCTCCAGCAGGCATTGGAAGACAAGAGGCGCACTAGGGGTGCTGCTGCAGGTGGTGCTGGTGGAATAAGGAAACAAAAGCACATGAGATTGAAATTCCAGGGGAGCAGAGAGTGACGGCAGTGCTGAGGGATAAAACAGAGAGCTGTCACGACACGGGAAGCAGCAGTGGAGGATGACAGGAGCGGCGGGCTACAGATAGACACAGTGGGTGTGTGTGTGGGCAACTGATGAATATACACTCTAAACAAGCCTCAAAGCAATAAAGACCTGAATTGTGCTTCCCCTGCATGGGGGACCTTAAGGTGTTATTCTTTCTTTTAAGGCAGGGAATTGTGACACCAACAGTGGATCACATTCAGGTCTCCCGGCTACAACGGTGGTAAAAATATTGAGGTCACTTACATGTAAGTGAAAATGTAAAATTACTTTAGTGGAATCTTAAGTGTAGTATTTACTGCACATGTATTAGGTGCATAATACACTTTAATAATGAATGTAAAAGAAGCTGTTCTATAAAAAAGGCCCCAATGTAATTCGTATCATTACATTAAATTATTAAACATTGAAATTGCTATTAGATTGAGTAATTATATGTAGGCTGTCTTTTATTGTTAGAGCTAGTCATGGTGGATCTAGTTACTGCTACAGATTTGGGGACTTTTTTCTTATCTTTGGTCTTTCTTCCTGTGTTATTACATAATTTAACAATTTTTGACAAGCCTTAAACTAAGAAAAGAGCAAAAGTTAACGGTAAAAAACAATCTATAAAAAAGAACCCAAAAAGTAAAAAAATAAATACACACACACGCATCCATCATTTCTTGGTTAAATATCCTACCCTACCCATGCTTACCCACGGCAAGATTCAGGGTGCACCTTGGATTGCTCACTTCAGAGTCAACATAACAACTGGTAACAACTGGTCTGACATGCATGTTTTTGACATGACTTCAGTACCTCATATTTGAATTACTTGGTTAATTTCCACATGCAATAAACCTTTATTGCATGTGGAAATTAACCAAGCGCTGAGACAGATGGCAGTGAAACGGAAAAAAAAACAAAAACAAAAAACACAGAGGGGAACCCTTCTGACATCATCTCGGCCTATTTTAGGAAAAGCTGACAACGTAACAAGTGAAGGTCATTCTCCCTCAACATATTCTCCCTTATTAAAGGAGAATATATTTTCCTCAGTCTCATGTCAGCCTTGTTTGTGTAACACCTTGGCTGGACGTCATGTGTGCATTAATATTCGATGGACGTACACAGGAGGGCTTGTCATCTGTTTAGAGTCTGTGCACATCTCGTAGCCAGAGGGCATTTCCCTCCTGCACTCAGTACAAGGTTCCACTGGACCGACATGACACATAACCGGTCAAAAAATGTTCTCTTCAGTCAACGCATGCATATCCACTAGGAGGGGAGACAGAAAAACAGCCTTTTTTGGTTTTAAGCAATAACATATGTAGTTTGATTGCAAAACTGAGCTTGAAGGAAAGTATTTTACTGCAAGTTAAGGCTTAAAAAAAACAGAGCTTAAATATAATTGTAATTTATTTTGATAGCTAATATATTCACATTGCATTTTGCATCAAAAATAAGGTATGTGAGATATACATGTGGTTTCAGGTGAGCTATTTGCCACACTGATACGGAAATCAGCTGGAGCTTGAATGAATGAAACAATGAAACTGAAAGGATCGGCTTCCCTCTGGTGTCTGTAAACCCACACTGCAGGCTGCACAACCTTCATTATGTAATAATAGTGTCCATACTGTCTGTCATGGCTTCCTGCAGTCACGTGATCCAATACTGTGGCATTATAGGCACGATCACAGTCATGCATGACACAGCAATGCAAAGAGATGAGCATTAACATTTATTCAATAACCCACAACATCAATAATAGGCACAGTAAAATAATGTACATATCATCTTGCAGCCATTAGTCAAAGCTGGCTTGGAATTTTAATATACATCACTGAATCACACATTTATAATACAATATATTCAGAGCAAGTTTCAACTTCCCAAGCATTTCTCTGTAGATTTATCACACTCACATTCACTCTGAAAAACCCTAATTTAATGAGGCTCTAAACTAGACCTCACTGGTTTTCTTTTTCCAAGTACTCCAAGCTGGGTGCATCCAGCCTCTGTTCATGATTGCGGTTTTTTGTGAACTCCTTCAGCATATCCATGACCTCTCCTTGGTAGATGTCAGGGGTGGGCTGAGCCTCTGTAAGCATAAAAAGAAGAGGATGCATTATTTTCAGCTTTCAACATATTCTGTTTAAAGTCTTAACTGAGGGAAAATGAAAAGTGGAAATCCAGATTCTTTATTTTATGCAAGAAGACTCACTGCTAAAGAGCAGTCGGCACACAAAAGGATGTTCTTATGATATCACCTCAGTCGATTTTGGAACAATATACGAGCAATGAATTGAAACCGATGTAGGCTGATGGAACATATTTTGCCTCAAAATAATATGAAGATGCACAACTGGCATAAACTGAAATTAGATCATTCCCTCTTCATCCCAACAGTACATCTATGTCACCTTGAAAATTCTGTCCATAATTTCA
>VUQR01001815.1:0-10438 GCA_015108515.1 Hemichromis elongatus | reverse complement strand
GTAGGTTTCCTCTGCACCGAAAATGGTGCAGATGCACACACTCACTATCACGCTCATAAATGTCCTCTAAAATATGAATACTGAATGAGTGTGTGGGTAGGAGAGAGCATGAAGATGGGGAGATGAGAAAGAGAGAGGGTGCGATTCTTTAGGATGGACAGAGTGGTGCTGTCGTGTGACAGAACAGGGAGAGACGGGATCATTAGAGACAGCAGAGCCGGGGATGTGACAAATGCTGGAGAGAATCTTGATCTGAGCAGAGTGTAACACTGACCCAGGCAGAAAAAGAGAGAGACTGGAGCAGATGGATGTATGACAGCGAGCAGAGGAGACGGAGAGATTTGGTTATGTGCCGCAGTCACATAGTCATGCCAACCCAGCATAACCTCAGCATTTTCTGTAGACATCCTTAGTAGCCTGTCTCTCCAGAACTGTGCCCAACACCTCACTACATGCCAAACACTCTTCAGCCTGCCATGGCTGTCTCGTCAAGTGAATATATATTTTCTCCTTTCTATCTCATTCCCATTGATTTTGAAGACATAACAAGCTACCTGCTGCATGCCTCTATGCCCAACTGTGTGCCCGCGGAGCTTCTCTTTAATTATAGATCACCCTTTAATGGTGCACTAGTTAAGTAACCCTTTCACACATAACCTCAGAAATATCACACAACATTAACGTGAGTCACTCTGGTCTAGAAAGCAATTCCACTAGATAATGTCTTACCTGGCATGTAAAAGTCACAGAAATTATACCTGTACGTTCTGTGTGGAATTTCAGACACACTCGTGCGAATGTGAAAAATGTCTATTCA
The DNA here is from genome assembly GCA_015108515.1 of Hemichromis elongatus. Lineage (NCBI taxonomy): Eukaryota > Metazoa > Chordata > Actinopteri > Cichliformes > Cichlidae > Hemichromis > Hemichromis elongatus. Next base: position 9,621 of record VUQR01001815.1, on the reverse strand, counting down.
TACCTGCTTCGAAGATATACATTTTTTATTCAGAAACAGAAAGAACCACATGAATATTTACATCCTACGGATGCTGCAGAAACTGTGTGTGTGCTACAGAGTGTTTCGGGTACCTAGAGGATGCATTTATCGTGCATTTTCACAGCCAGTCCACAGGTGAAAGCTGGATTCTCCTTTATTGGACACGCGTTAGTTTACGTGGATTCTCTCCTCTCTCTCAGGTCCCACCAAACGCTAACAGGTCAACTTTTCATGCAACCCCAGTAACATAACCTGATTCTGATCAAAAGATATCATGTGTATATATGAAAAGTGGACCTATTACTGAATATAGCGCATAACTGTTAGTTTAGTAGCAGGCTAAACTTGGATAAAAATGAGATACTATGTTTATCACTAAAATCGTGTATTTAGTGTCTGTCGTCGTTTTGGATAGACACCCACAGAACCAAACATGTTTCAGACTGGCATCGAGTAGCGTCACCCACTTGATAAAGCATAAATGGAACAGTCTTCCATCTTTGTCTAATTTTATGATGTAAAATACACAGATTGCTACACCTGCAAAGCTTCCCAATTCCCCGTCCTCCTTTGTAGTGTCAGATTAAAGAAAGATGTAAAGCTGTAAAAGCTCTCTTTTTTTTTTGTTGTAATCTCATAGGTTTACCCAAAATCTGCTTTTGCTCTGTTGATTTAAATGTTACCTGTCACTAAGGGTCTACTGGTGTTCACACCAGAAGGTATCACAGTGTCTGTGAATAAGCAAGTGCAGTAGCATAACCTATTTGTGTTTTGTCCATGATGGGCTCAGTATGCTGTATTTAACCACTGTTAGGAGGACATAACAAGGCAAGAGATTTTGCTGTCATTTTTATGTATTTTCATGTGAAAACATGCACTGCTGTAACTGTGAAACTGAGAAAAGTCAAGCTGCGTAAAAACGGCAAAACAAAAAACATTTGTACAGTAACCTTTTAAGCACACGGGCTGTGATTGAAACATACTGCAGAATATGTCAGTGTCAGTTTTCAGGAGTTTAAGTTTTCATATTTATTAGGGGTGGGAGAACAAATCAATGAAGCATGGTATCGCAATGCATGCAAGGACATCAAATATCAATTTTCTTTATTAAATAAAGTAACAAAGTAGAGCTCATTTCACCTGATAGGAAGGAAACCTTTCTGCAAGCAATCGCATCTGACTTTGAATCACTGCAGTCAATCTCAGAGAGATTGTCAGAGGTTTGCAAATAATCGCAGGCTAATTTATAAATGCAGACAGATTGCCAACACATGACCCCATTCAGTCACAGACTGACTGCAGACGGACTCTGTCTTACATCAACATTTCTGGCAGGTTTTAGTGACAGTGTTGTTACGTTTGACCGTCTCATTTACCAGCACAAAAGTAACTGCAGTGAAATAAATATGTCCTATTGGATAAAACAGATGCTAAGAAAGTTTAACTTTGAGGATGCAATTTGCTGTTAAAAAGACGTAACAAATTACAATATATCTTATTGTAGTACTCCGCATATGTTAAAGACTGCAGTAATATCGTATCGTAGTGTGCCTGGTGATTCCCACCTCTAATATTTATTATTTGAAAAATCAGTGAGTGGTGTTAGAAATGTTTGTGTAAGACCAGTGAATTGTATTCCTGATCATAATGGATTAATATTTCTCAGCTGTTTGTTTTCAAACCACTCTGTAAGTCCTGCTCTGTGTGAGGAAACTCTTGCTGGACGAACTAAATGTTCTTGAGCTCGGTTAGAGTGTTGATAGATGGGGAGGTTGCGCAGGGAGAGGGTGTGATAGAAAATAAAGGGCCTCTAACCAGCGGGCTGTGGGCCACAACTTGGCTTGTTGCTACTGCTGCAGCAGGATCCCTTTGTGGAAGAGGACGAGTAAAACACTAAAACACCTGCTGCTAGTTGTACCAACCGGCAACCTGCTCTCTGTAAAACAAAGAACAGGCAGCGGTGCTGAATTCAGATCTGGGGTGTTGTGGTTGCTGTGTGTGCAGATTTTAGATTCAGGTCCAGTATTCGTGACTCACACAGGGGTGTAGTGTATTGATACGTCAACAGTGTTTTGTGTAATTATTTTAGCAGCAAGACCTGGTGAGTTGTAACATTTCCCTTTTTGTTAGTAATAGTTCATTTATGTGTAGAGAAAGGAAAACAACTAGTTTTTCAAAATGTGTACAGGAAATGTTTAAGTCAAAAAAGGGATTTCATTAGGGCTGTGCATGTGGATAAGATGCTTCGTGCAGTCTCTGTAAAACATTTCAGATGCTGTGCTGCACCCATTTAACTTGTTTGTCCTAGTCAAAGACAAAGGCACAGTGACGAAAAGGGAACCCTGTCATTGTTGCTACATCATTGTCATTGTATCGCATGGGTGTGGGGCTAGTAGCATAGGGCACAAAAGCATTGCTCACGTGTATAGATACATTGTCGTCTCCACTGAACGCACGCCGCTTGAATGCAGATGGAATCTGTAGCTCAGGATGAGAGTCGGGAGTTTGCATGACTCATGCTTCATGCAGAATGCATCAATCATAGCAGAGTCAAGAACCGCAGTTCACGCTGGAGCTGTCTGCGTAGTAGAGTTTCTTTTTAGGTCAGGCTTTAGACATTTAGATGCTCTTTTGATCTCAGGTTACGAACACGGCAGGGAGTGTGGCAGCTTCAGGTGCTGCAGCGAAATGTTTTTATATTGCATGAGAAGATTTATAGAAGGCTTGAAAATCCGAGCAAAAGTGTCAGTTCATTAGGAACTATTAGCATCAGCATCAACATTAGATGGGCTTGGCTTTTATCTAGACCAAGCATCATAGTGAATATCATGTATTATGGAGCAAAAGATATGCAGATTCGATCAATATGCACAGCAATGGAGAAGTTGACGATTTGGATTAGAAAATGTATAGTTTGATTTTGAGGAAGATTAAAAGTCATGTTGTTTGTGAAGATTTGCTCTGCTTAGGGCATCAGTGTACCTCCAAAGTTTAAGAAAGATAACCAAAGCAGAAAAAGAAAAATCAAACAGTGGTTATGTTTCACTGATGGCTGATGTGAAATATGCTACCCCCAGTGCTCACAATATTGAACAATATATGTGCTATATAAAAAGAGAAATCTAATTTGTGTTAGCCTAAGTGTTATGTAATTACATTTAGGGAAGTCAAGGATTCCATGAAACAAGGGGAAACGAGGCATGCCGAGCTCGCTGGTGAGACAGATCTACGAACCCACAGAAGGTCTGCGCGTTAAAAAGTTAATAAAAAGTCGTTTCTCTGTCAGGCGTGCAACAGTTGTTTATTTTTCACCTTGGTCTAAAGCATTTTTGTGGTCTTTTATTTTTGTGGTTAGGTTATTAAAAATAGCACTCGGAACCAATGACAAGTCCCGATAATGATTTTTTTTTTTTTTTACGACATAATTTGTGCTCCAGCAACACTCTGTTCAGGTGTGGCTTGGCTTGAAATAATAGCTTTTTGAGGAGAGTGAATTCCTGATGTGTGAAAGTAGGATTAGTCAGCTTAGTCTGTCAGAAAGTGTGTGTGTGTGTGTGGGTTTTGTTTTGTTTTTTTGCTGTGTGCTGGTTGTGAAATGATCGTGGATGTGAAATGATGTGAAATGATGATGTTACCATAAATAACAACAATTTATGGGGGAACCAGGGAGGGTTTGGTTTTCTTTTTGGGGTTTTTTGTACTGTAAAGTCCATCACATGGATACAGTGTCCTGTTTTAATTTCAGAAACAGGATTTTGCAGCCTTTGTATATCTTTTTTTTTTTCTTTTAAATTGTATCTTTAAAATGTTTTTGGTTTTCAGGTTGTAAATATCCTTTAAATTTAAACTCCAGCACTCTGGTTTAATCACAGATTGTAAACTAATTAAAGAAGTTAAGTATACCAGAGGAGCACACTGAACATGGTTTGAAATGGCTATGGAGATTTGATACTCCGTTTAATAAAGATGCTTTATGAGAATCAATGTGATTTAATCTCTTGAAGCCGAATTGCACATTAGATCCTGATTAGATCCTGAACACATGAGCATAATTCCCCTGAATTTTTTTTAAATCAGGATGATGCGTTTGTATTTGACTGCCGGGGGAAAAAAAGTGCATCAGCTAATGCCTATAGTTGAGGCCAAACAGCACCACTAATAGGCTAACGTGCTCTGTGTGATGGATGGGAAAGCCCTTGAGGACGCAGCTGCTGTTTGTGAGGATGTCGAGTTGAGATATGAGAGTGATGGTCATAGGCGTCCATGAAATGTGGCTTTCAGAGTTTTGTAGTTGGAGGTCAGCACTGATTAGTTATATGCTGAACTGATTGAAACGGTAATCAGATGGGTTTAGCTTATGTCACTAAGATAAACACACTACTGTACTCTCCACATCTTAAATGCTTATCAACACAAATGGAAGTTCAAGTCTGGTCTTGAGCTAGCCACATTCCAGTCATTCCCTGATGGATTTTCTTCAGCCAGTGGTTGAAGAGATATTTTGGGGTTATCTGAACACACTGACCTCTTAAGGTGCCCTGGAGCAATCAGTTGAAGTACTGACCGCCCTTAAAATGTGTCAGATTTGTTTTTGCCAAACAGAAGCCTTGGAAATGAGGATACCAATCTGAATGTAGATTAAAGATGGGAAAACACAATCCAGCCTGGATATGGTTGTGCTAACTATTACTTATGAGACTTGAGCCACAAAACAACAGTACTACTAATGACCTCACAGCTCCAAAACCCAACTCGTAGAGATGGACTGTTTCAGCTACTCAAACCTGAAGATTTGCTGTTTTTCTCAGTCTCATGGTAGTGTAGATAGTAATAACTCAAAATGAGGCGCCTTGTGTGAGTTATTGTGAAAAGTAATCAGCAGTACCCCTACTCAAAATAAGTTTAAATCAAACAAGATCAGCATGAAAAGGAATAAGAAATAAAAAATCAGGACAAGAAAACACTTGAAACTTTCTGAAATGCATGAACTTTCTGACTTTGACGTCTCAACAAGAGAACTAGATTGGACAAATACAAATACTATTGTGATAAGATTCATTAAAGTTAGGAACGTGTGTGTGTGTCTCGTAGTTTTTAGCTTCAGTAATCTAATGCTGTAGGTGACACATAAAATAAACCAGTGATATTTATTTAGATAATGATTGTTGAGATTAAACATGTTGGAAAAAAAAGGGGAGCAGTAAAGCCAACAGTGGTTGCGTATGCTAGTAGCGCCCGCACGTATGCTCTCAGCAAAAATACATAAGTACATATGCCAAATGTACAAGTAGTAAAGAGTATAAAATAAAAGTAACCAAAACCTTTGAACTTCTGGACCAGTAAAGGCTAAACTGATTGGTCAGAATGCAGTGATTGTATACCTGCATTCTGGCCAATCGGTTCTTTGGGAAATACAATCAATATTCACAGTGAGAATTTTTTTTTATTTAATTTTTGCATTGTTTCCTGGCATCAGATATACTATACTGTATAGACTAGTGCTCCTCCAACCTACTAACCAAAGCATATAAAGCTCACATGCTTTCATACAGGCCTACTCTCTACAGCCCTCACACGCACACTCATATCAGTGCTTGGCCTGCAGCAGCTGTGTTGCTTTCAGTCTATCTCATGTTTAACCGCTTCATATTTTTCCCATAGTATAGTTTCATCGTCCTTTGTAAACGAAACCATCCTGCTGCCAGCACTTATTCATAATTGTGATTAGTCTGATGCTGGCAAATGAGAGCGTGGAGGGGAAATCCTGAGTTATCTTAGTGAGTTGATAACCAGCTTCGTGTGACCACTTACCCTGATCGCCTGATTTTTACAATAAATGAATCCAGATAAAGTAACAATACCCTGGGTATATTGGACTTGATTCCTAGTAGGTGATCCAGCTCCTCAAGTTGGTCTTGATTTGGTAGATGATTTCAGGTGAAGGGAGCTGGAGGTTTTAACACTTACACTTGTTTTTCCAAATTTACCTTGGATTTTCAGGACAGACTGAATGAATACATTTTTTTGTGTTGAATCTAAGGCTTGATTTTAGACTTTTGCAGAAAGTTTTTGTAGAGCCTACGACTAACCGACGTAAGTGGCCGACACTGTTGGCAGCGTGTATGCTGCTGCGTGTCGTCGTGTCCTAGTGGTTTAAAACCAGAGCTGGTCGATAGAAATAAATAAAATGTTGGAAGTTTTTCCCCTCTTGGGTCCTCATTTTTTATTGTGGTCATTTAATTTTTTCAGGGCCAAGCGTAGTTGTCCCTCTAGTTTTTCTACTCCTTGATACATTCTCTCAGATCCATTATGATAGCTTAAGCAATCTCCCTGAAGGAAATTGCTGACATTTGTGAATCCTTATATTGATCATATGATTAGCCTTCGTTAACTGAGGCTATTGTTGTTATTCTCTCGTTGATACATCTAAGAAATGTGCTGTAATGTAGCTTGAAATGCCCAGGAGGAATCAACAGGACAATGACAACAGTATCTGTTGTATTGGGCTGTATCTGCCCAATGTGAGACAACAACCTTTATTTGTCACATACACAATTATACAGAGTACAGGATGTAGTAAAATGCTTGTGTCCGAGCTGCGGACAGGCTGCAGATGTTGCCGCGCCATTCCAGGGCTTGATTTTATCATGAGGGGTCTAGCCAGGATACTTTGGTCTAGCCCACTATTACCGGGTGGGAATCAAACTTGTGACTCTCGCTCCAAAGGTCTGTAGTCTTACCACTACACTATCCAGCTGCCTGAAATGATCTCCTGGACTCGAACCAGGAGTGTTGTGATTTCAAGCCTGCCCTACACATGTCGCCTCATGCCCACTGAGACAGAAATCAGGTTGAAGGCAGTTGCGTACGTCATGTTCAGATGTGTAATTTAGCAAAATGCTCGTATTAAGGGAGGGAATTGTTCGGTGGCACTTTTTTTTTTTTTGCAAAACACAATGACATTTGAGGAAAAAACTACAACAGAGCTCCAAAAAAGCAGACAGAAAAAGACCTCTATATGCCTGACACTTTCACATGAACAAACTTCACAGAGGAGATTTGCACTACACAAAAGCAACTGTCGCTCTCTTACTCCATTCAATTTCTAACCATGCTGTAGTGTTTTTTGTTGTTTTTTTTCCCACTTTTGACGCCTCTGCTGGGAGTTTAAGTCTTATCGTACCAGCAGGCCTGGAGGAGAGAGCTGATAAGTGTCCCTGTTGGTGTGGAAGAGTTTTCTTGATTTTTTTTTTTCTTTACTGGCCTGATTGTTTTGGCCTAAATGAGATTTTTTTGGGGGGGAGTTCAGATTGTTTCCTTATTTCTCTCCCCTAATTTTTATTCTCCCTCCCTTCTTCCAATGTCCTCTTTAATGCTATTCCAACCCAGATAGAGTTTCACAACTAGTTCTGAGATGACTCCTAGGTCAGTCTACATTTTCTCGTTTCCCCTCACTCTCTTACACAAACCCAGGGAGCAACATCAAAGACTAAATATGTCTATAAAAGCTGGAATCTGCAGGTCAACATTTGCCACCACTTGGCTTTTAGAATAATGTGTTGCCTCTTCTTTTTTTTTTGTGCATTGCCTCCTTTTCTGTGAATATTTATCCAGAATTGTGCATTCAGGCTATTACACCATTTGCTGTGGAAGACTGAGAGTAAACTTTCTCTTTTTCAGCCAAACACAACAGCAGCTGATTTCACTGTGCTGTCTGTCGTCTAACGTTAAGTGTGCCAATCAGTGAAACCACCTGCTGTAATGCTTTGATTGAAACCAAAACCTTCACACATTTTACTGCTCATGGTTTGACCCCTTTGCTCTGATGCATTGTCCTCTTTGTAATCCTGTGCCAGCACAGCTCAGGCTGTGTTGCTGTAAAAACATTTTTTTGTCACTGAAACACTGAAGGAAGTAGTTGTTCCTGGGCATAAATTTCACTGTAATAATTTTTACCAATTTCACAAGAAATAACTGTTTTGGGGTTTTTTTGGTGTGTTATTTATAAGATTTTGAAGATGAACTTTAAAGTAAAAACTTCTGAGCTCTTGCTATATCATTGAAACAGCCACAATCTGGTTATTTGCAGGGCTGAAAACACTGTTGTGAAGGGCTGGGCAGTCAGATGGCCTTACAGTGTGGCATGCAATCCACTATCATTTAGATTCTGTGGATAATATTAATTAAACTCACCAGTCACTTCATTGGGTAACCTGAATGAGTGTTGTTGGTGTTGATTTATGATTAAAGGGTATTAGTTTCTTGAACATGACAGTGAGTTCACTGTACTCAAATTGCCTTCACAGTCACCATATCTCAGTCCAGTAGAGCATCTTTGTGATGTGGTACAACAGGAAATTCACATCATGGATTACAGCGGAGAAATCTGCAATAACTGTGGGATGCTGTCATGTCGCCGTGGACCAAATTCTCTAAATATAATTGAAGCAAAAATAGGATGCAGCGCTTCCTAAGTTAGATCTTGAACTTATAGTAGAGGATACATCTTTGCAGTCATATTTACAATAATTCTCATGAGAGATGAAAGAGTAAGTATTGTTATATGACATTTGTCCAAATCACCCAGCCTTAAAACCATTACACACAAAGGTTGGGTGATTGGACGAATGTATCGACTATCAACGATAGGCTGAGCAACTTATTTATTTGTCCATGAGTACGTTCATAATATTGGTTGAAGCTAAGAGAAACAATCAGTGGAAAAAATAATAGCGTTTTAACCGCACCCTCCTCAGCGATTCATCTACTCAAACTCATAACAAAAAGAAGGAAAAGCAGTAGCCTGTGTTCAGAAAACATAAAGAAAAAACATTTTATTTGAATAAACAAACCCACAATGGTGGGGAGCAGTGGTGGAGGAAGTACTTAAGTTTAGTACTTAAGTAAAAGTACAACTACCCTGCAAAAATATATACTTAAGTAAAAGTATAATTACTACAACAACATCTTCCTTAAGTAAAAGTCCTAAGTACATACTTTTAAATTTACTTTAAAGTATTTTTTTAAGTAAAAGTACACAATCGGTTGTCTCAATGTCTGGGCTGTTCAATTGTAATAATCACAAACAATTTCTATTGTGTACTGGAAAGGGTAGTTGTGCAAGCTCTCTGCAATACTGACACACTGTAAAAATCTGGTTATTTACTTATTATTACTCATTAAATAATAATTAAGCCAAGCCAATTATGACATACAATTTATTTTATTTTTACTATACTATTAAGAGCAGTAAAAAAAACCCCACAAAAGTACACAGGTGAGTGTTATTCTGAACACTTTAATCAAATTTGTATGACCAGTTTATTCTGCTCAACAACAGTTGCTTTAGTCCTTTGCCTTGGCCTGCATGGGGAAAACGTACCTAAAACTGCATTTGAGGCTTATACGCCATTGATTACAGAAAATCCAAAATCATTAGGCTAATAATGTATAACACGTGTATAACACATTAGAATGAGAAAAAAATAAGCACCAAACAAAATTTGACAAGGGTGAGTGCTTCTCTTAAAACTAAATACCTAAATACCCGATGTTGATAGCTATAGCAGTAGTTTGCTCATCTCCAAAAATGTAACGTAC
>VUQR01001809.1:33896-50225 GCA_015108515.1 Hemichromis elongatus | reverse complement strand
AAATTTTTTTTTTTGGGAAAAAAAAAAAAAAAAGCCATTAGCCTTGTTTCTGATGCTTAACTCTGTAGTTCGCTCAAATTTGCTCTCTCACTTGTGAGGTTACGACAGCAGCCATGAACAGCAGCATCCACAACTTGAGTCCGGGTGATGACCTTTGTTATATCTCTCGCTTCCTTTATTTCCTGTTAGATTTTTAATTGCATTTGCTGTTTATTATGGTGTTAGCCAAAGTTAATTATTATATCTTTAACTGAGACTTATCATATTGCGTTGAATAATCAGAAATAGTAAATTAACCAAAGTTATTGTTGTTACAATGTCAGCTTCTGAACTCAAAGGTTTAATCTGCTCCCTTGTCAACTGAGGGCCATAATTGCTGTCTTTGTGGCTACTGTATCAGTTGCTGAAGTAAGAAGCCATAAGGGAAGAATGGAGGTCTTAATCTTCACCAACAAACTTCAAAAGACAGAGAATTAAAAGTGTTGTAGGATTTAGCTCTGTTGTAAGTCATTGTCACACATTGTTTGTGTGTTGAATAACATCAAACCGACTATGTGCATAGAAGTGCATTTATACTGCACACATTTGTGACCACAGTTTTTGTTTGCAGAAATATCCATGTTAACTTGGGCGGAATAATGTGACAAAATTGCACATCCATGTCAAAAGATCGGAAGTAGATGAGAATATTGTTTTACATGTTTTGTGCAAACACGAATGAAAATACGCCGCGAAAAGTTTAACTGGAACATTTCGGGTTCTTATCTAGACATTAGATGTGAAATTTGCACTTTTGCTCCAGCCGCTGCTGTGAATGTGACCAAAACAGTTACGCAGGTTTAAAATCTGGCAAACAATATGCTGATGCATGCGATGGGAGCAATCAATCTGTGTAATGTGATCTATTCAAATGAGAGAAACAAGCCTCTGACCTGTAATGTCTGATGTGATTACGACACAGTCATCATCAACCATCAGTGTCATTGTTGCTTCAAATAAGTCTTAAATGCTAGAACATTATGTCTATTTCCGTGAACAGAGAGATCTCAAAATTGTGTGATGCTTCTGCTTTTTATTTGAGTTTATGGGAAAGAAATCAAAAGTGAACCTAAACTGTCATAACAATTATATATATATATATTTTTGGCAGTGCATATAGGACACGGACTCTTTCTATGGTCTCTAGCATCACTTTTCATTCAATTCAGTGCTTTGTTATTGCTTTGCTGACATTAGAAAGTCTAAAATAATGCTTCTTTCAAATAACACTGTCTTCTTCTTTTTTCCGTTTGCCTCGTCTCTGCTTATTTCCATTCTCTCTCTCTTTCTCTCTTTTTTTCCTCATCTGCAACTTCTGCTTGGCTGCATGATCTACCTTCATGTTTGCTCTACAACAGAAACAAAAGGTTAGTAGATTTATTTTTTTAATATTGTTTTTTTTTGTTTTTTTTTAATCTTGCAGCATCAGTTGCAGTTGGTCCCAAACTAATTTCAGATATGTTACTGTGAGAGTTTGTGAAATTGTAACCTCCAAGTTAGTCATGCACTGAGGGATTTCAATTTATCTGTTAAAGAAGCATAACCCCCATTAATATTTGCACCTGCATAATTATCATAAGTGCATGATGGGGACCTGACAAGATTGTAAGCAGTATTTCTTCACCTACATTTTTTTTCTATTTTATTTATTTATTTAATAAAACCTATTGAGATTTAAACACGTTAAGGTTTTATATCTAATTAAATCTGACAAACAGGATTGTCTTGTACATTTTACTAAAGTAGAGGCAGTTAATCATTATTAATTTCTACTTTTCATGCTCATTTTGGTTTTTTTTTTTGTAATTCTGTGCCTCAGTGTTAAAGCTAAGTCTTTGCAGGTAGGTAGGGTACCTAATCTGAATTATTTTGTGTTGCTCAAAATACTTTTTAGTCTGTTGGTTTAACGTGAAGGACCTCTTCTAAAAAGCCAATGCCTATAAGACTCCGTCCGTGGACCGCGTTTCATGTGTTGCTAAAGCAACCAGACTTGGATTTATTATGCGACCTTGTGAAGTTAAGTTGTAACATAATCCTTCAAGTGTGTGCACCTCCAGCCAGTGTTTTAAGTCTGTGATTGATCTGCAAATTATTATCCAAGGAACTCATTGTGTAGTTTTAGAAATTGTATCAGTCCAAATGGAGTCTTTGAATTTTACAGTGAATTTAGGTTTAACTTGCCATCAGTGGTAAAGATAGAAATAGTTTGGAAAAGTAGATGATTTTGTTTTTATAAGCAAACACTATAACTTCAAATCTCCCTACAATTTTTTTTTTTTTTTTTTTTGATATATCCAATGCTTGCGCAGTGCATTCCTCTTTGGTGTGGTTGTATTGACATAAATAGTTGTAATATCAAAGGATTTATTTATTTATGTTTTTAACATTTGATGAACTGGAGTAAAAAGACTTCTTTGTACTGTGCCTTTTACTTACTTGGACAGACAAGAAAAAAAGCGGAGAAACAAACAAGCAAATGTACTGAGTGGACAAGCAGAGAAGGAGCTGACAGCTCTCAGAAGTGTTGGCAATTTCTGTGATTTCACGGATAGCCTCTGGAGAAGCTCTTTGAGACTATCAGTGTCAATAGATAGAGATAAAACATGTATAACATGGCTTTCCTTTGGGTGTTGGTGAGAAGACAAGGTGAAAATCACAGAACGTATTCCATTCGCTGGCAGGTGGGGAATTAAGTACTATGAGGAACATGTCCTCTTTTTACTGTACTACTCATGTCTCATCTGTTTGTTATTGTAGCTTCTGGATCAGCCAGCAGTGAGGGTAATTTTTTAAACATAATGGGCACCGGCTAAAAGAAACCTGTAGAGAGCTGCCTTTTTAGTATTCACTTAGATTTGGTTAAGTGTTTGTTTTAGATCATAAAATGAAAGATTATATCTTTGCGAAGTAAACTGGGAATGACTAGGTTGGTGGTGCTGTTTTATTTACATTATAAACTAAGACAGTCTTAGGAAAAACTAATATATGTTAGCAAATTATTCACTAATATTTGATTTCAATGAAGGAGTATATTAATAATAAAAGCTAAGCATATATTGTTGGATCAGCCATATTGTTAGGTCCATAATTTTTTGGACATTGAGGCATTTTTTGTAATTTGCCATTGTTCACCTCCACAGTGTTTTTTTGTTTGTTTGTTTTTTTTCTCCCACACATAATGTAATTAAAGCTGAAAGCGTAGACTTTGTGCTTTTAATTGTTGGAGTTAAGGAATTCTAAACACTTTTGAGTGTTTGAGTGTGCTCAAAAGTAATTGTACAACTGATTTATAAACAATTTCATGGTCAGGTGAGGTCTGTTCCCTTGGTGGTCAACGACAAATTAAGCAGATAAAAGTTCTGCAGTGTTAAGTTGCACTTGTTAGTTGTTCATTAAAGAGATGCTGATGCAGGTGAAGGAGGCCGTTGCTTGGCTGGAAAAACAAAATGAACCTATGAGGAAAAAGGAAAATCTTTAGGAGTGGTCTAATTAAATTCTTAGAAATAAGCAATACGTTGGCCAGTTAAGCAAACGTGTGAAAGACGACAGAAAACTATTGAAGTAGGCGACTGTAAAATTCTCTCACTCTCACTGGGGTGTACCACTGTCAATCAAGAGAAGCCTTCATGAATGGAAATGGTGAGTTTGTTCAAACTACGGGTTGTGCTCAGGAACAAGAACGGCAGATCAGACGTCGCCAGAAACATCTTTTTAAAAAAGCCCAAAACATGGTGGAAGCAGTGTTTTGGCATGAGCATGCGTGGCTGCCAGAGACGCTGGGCCAATAGTGTTCATTGATGATGTGATTGCTGATAGAAATAACATTATAAATTCTGAAGTGTACTACGGGGCAATACTAATGCTCGGATTGCTGCAGATGCTCCAAAATTGATCGGACAGTGCTTCGCATTGCAAATGATAATGAGCTAAAGGCTAATCCAAAAACAACACAAGAGTTTCTCAAGGTAAAGAAATGAGAAAGCTCCCCATTGCCCGAGTCAGTCGCCTGATCTCAACCCAGCAGAGCGCGCTTTTCAGTGACAGACAAAATTGAAGGCAGAGACTTACAGACAAGCAGCACCTGAAGGTGGCTGCATTAAAGGCCTGGTAGAGCATCTCAAGGGAGGTAACATGACATTATGTGATGTCTGTGGGTTCCAGGTTTCAGACAATTATTGCAGTCAGAGTTTGGACTTTGAACACTTGATTGTTTGATTTAAAAGTCACTGTGATGGTGTAAAGGACAAAAATTGTAATCGTCCACATGCTTGTCATTCTAATACTAGTATATTCTATAATTACATCTTAATACAGAATTAAAAAGTTCCATTTGAGAATAAAATTTTAATTGTTACCGTGTTCACATTTGCAAACCGTTCAAACTGGCATGTTATTTGAATATATATATTTGCAGTTCGTGGTCTAAAGAGTGGTATCTTAATTGACGTCTGCAGCATGTTTTTTTTTCCATTTCTTTTTATCAAGGAGAGGGCAGAGAGACAGTTTCGTCGCTATAGTGCTTGGAAAAAAAATGAGCAACAACATGAAGAGAGCTGCCCTTTCCTGAGCCTTCTTTTCAACTAATAAATAACATCCAATTAGACGAAACTCTCAAAGATCACAAAATCAGTTTGCCATTTCTTCCTGGAATACAAGCATCCGCTAATAACCTACCTCTACTGAAAAGCTGCAAGACGGTAGACAAAAAGAAAGAGAAATGGAAAGGGTGTTGGGGGAAAGAAAGTGCTAAAAATTTAGAAACATAGGAAAGTTAATCGCTTTTTTTTTTTTTATTACTATTATTATTTTATTTACTGTTGGAGCCTGACCGATACAGGAATCAGCTCGCATGGCTGTGGGCAGTTTGTTGTTTTTCAAGCAACAAACTGCTTGAAACATTAAAATGTAGTTATTACAGAAGAGTTGGGAGAAAACAACACCACAGACAACATGCTGCAGTATTAGCATGTTCTTGTTAATAAAGCTGTGAACTACAATACGTTTGGAAGAGATGCGCCTAAGCAATAATTCAGAACTGTCGCAGCAAATAGACTGTGTGGTAATTTACAGGTTAGCTTCGAAAAGTGGCTCTTTGATTGTTTTAAATATACAGAAAAAGTTATTCAGTACATCCAAATAGTGCTTGCGTGGAAATGCTGTTTTAATTTGATCAGTGCAAACATTGTATTCAATTAGGTTTAAGCTGATTACCAGTAGTGATGCTGTATTTGTTGTTGCCTTTTTTAAGTTTTTTGTTTTTCCCTCATCCTTTTTTAGGAATCCTGTACATTACAAATACTGAATATCTGGCTGAGAAGATAATTATTAGAAGTCATAGATTAAGCTTGCAAATGTACCCAGCTTGGGATCTGTTTTAGCGTGAAGATGCACAAATACTCACTGTTGTAGTGAATAAATCATTAGAAGTCACAGCATGGCTATGCTTGGACAAGATGCTTCACGCCTGTCCTTTTTTAAAATGCTATTTACCGTAGTGTAAAGGCTTTGGTTTGAGTCAGTGTCAGGCTCACTAGATCAATGTAGCCTGTTAAATAGAAAGTTGAGGAAAGACAGTCTCTTTTCCTACTGCTGGCATGCTATAACAGATAATTAGACAGCTAATTTCCATATGAATATAATGGCCTGGTAAGGAAGTGTATTTGCATTGGTCCTGTCATTCTGCACAAGTATATTTGGGGAGCAGAAATTGGGCTGGTATGTAGGAGGGAATTAGCTCGTATGCTTGGTTTGGTGGTTAAGCAGCACATACAGTAAAGAAAAGGCTCCCATATGGCGGTAAAGACCGGTCAGCGCTAACAGCTTTTCATCACTTGTCAAACTCAGGCTGATGTGACACATTAAACAGCCATGTTCATTCATATCCATGCCTCTCCCCTGTCAGCCTTCACTGCATTAACCCTCAGACTATCAGTAAATTGGAGCCATTTAACATATTCACATGATGGTTAATGGGTTTCTCAAATGCAAGGTGGGTGTATTTCCTAAAACAAAAGCGAGCGCTTTTGTGGTCTGCTGTGTGGAGAACTTGGAAAGCTTTTGAATTAAAAGAAAAGAAAAGAAGCCGAGGAGGTTGGTGGACACCATCACAGGAATTAGGAGGCGATTGAGGACTAGAGAAGGTGGGGATAAAAGCAGTACAGTAGGTGGTCCTTTTAAAAATCAAATGCCTAAATATTTTTTTTGAGAACTTAGCATTATATTCTCATTTATGCTCATGTATTCTTGAGTTCACAACTTAAGTTGCCTAATTATTATTTTAATCTGACTTAGCTGGATAAAAATAAACACGTGTGTTACCTCCAGAGGTGCACAGAGTGCAGCTTTGTTCACCGAGGGCAGGAATTAGCTTCTAAAATGACATCAAATGTTTTAAATATAGCTTGTTTTGATCCATGCTAACGACATGAGGATATCGGCAGCATGTCCATGTGTAGCTGCCTAGCAGTCAGCATTGCTCTCTGCTGGTGTATACCTGTTCTCATCAAATGGACTTTCTCTCCTGTGTGTCTCTGTCTCGATTGTGCTTCTTTTCTCCTTCTCTCTCGCTCTCTTTATGGTTTTGCTTTGACATTTTGAAGAACACCATTAGTTCTATAATGACTTTTCGTGTGGCTGTAGAAAATTTGTGCCAGTATGAGAGATCTCATCAAATGCATAATCATTAAAGGCTCTTTTCATTATTGTTGAAAGGGAACGTCCGATCACACACCGTACACATGGTGAACAAATGGCTGCCCCCCCACACCCACCCCATCCCCCTTACACCCTTAAAATGTCCAGCCTTTTATTTTCATATATATTTTGAACCCGCCACGCAGCCATATTCTGGTCAGATTACAAAATGTCTAATGTGCTACAGCGTGTGCTGGACCCACACACCAATTACCTGGACCTGTGACAGTGTCCTGAAATGTTTGAAAATGTCACGTTTTTGTTTTTTTTTTTACAAATGCGCACCCCCACCCTTTGCATTTTTTATTTTTTTTGTGTGTGTGTGTGTGTGTGCGGTTAGTCTTTTTCTGTTTTCTGTTCTTTCCTCCTCCATTGTTGTTGTAGGGTTGTGGAGTTTTCTTTTTTCTTTCTGTGTCTGTTTCTCAAGCATCAGCACTTCAATTTAGTCCCAATTTGTGTTTTTATGTTCTCATATCATCAAAGTAATGGGCCGGCTCGTTAAAAACATATTTGCTTTCGCGACTTTATTTTTCTGCTGCGATTTTTCATCCACACATGTAGGTTTGTGTATGGAGGAGGGAGGGGAAGGATACAGCGCTGGAAGTAGGGAAGGTAGTGGGCGCAGACGTGTTTGCAACAGCATGGGGAGAAAAACGGAAAAAATTGCAAATGACTTCAGAGGTGAATGATTTAGGCTGTCATCAATCCATTGAATGACTTGGGAAATGTTAGGGTGGGCTTAACAACTGTGCAGATCATACTGGGGCTGTCACAGTGAAATGAAATGGAGATAATAATGCTTCATACCTGATATGACAGAGCAGTCAGAAAATACTCATTTGTGTGTCTGTGTGTGCTTGTGTATGCACACGCACACACAGATGTATTAAGAGGGCACCGGTAGGTCTTCATGAGGCCTTTAGAGGGCACTACTCCACTGAGAAATAGACCATCTGGTTACACTCATCCCCACAGGCTGGTACACACTGATTAACAGAGGCTTCTAATCAATTATAAACCTTTTCATGTATTGTCAGTAACTTCCGATTTCCAAATGTGTATACTTGCATGTTCTCTCTGCAGGGTGTGTTCCTTTCTTTGTGAAGAGCAATGGGCCAGTATGTTGTAGATGCTGGTGATCATACAGGGACACTTTAAGTGATCTTGGTATAGCAGGAATAGAGGAGGAGAGAAAAGCCTAATGAAGTCTGTTAATTTGCTGCTATCAGAATGAAAGTCTCAGACTAATTATGGCCCTGGGTCATCTAGTCTGGATCACAGAGAGAGGTGGCCCTGGATGGTTCGCTTTGATTAGCTCACTCAAAATAGAGCCCCTCACTTCATTACTCTGATCTCCCCCTCTGTCTCACACTGGCTGGTGCTCACAAAACTCTGGTGGGGAGGTTAGTCCGTGTGCAAACAGACTAGCCGAGCTGTCATCTCTTTGCTGTTCAGGATGGAGGAGTGTATGCATTGATGAGGCGGTGAGGGCAGGGTATGCATAGTCCGAGTAACTTCTGGACATGTGTCTGATGTCTCTCGTGCTTTCTGTCAGGCTGACTGAAGTTCAGGACATAGCTGGATCCGAAGCATACAGTGAGTCAACAGTCAAACTGTGCAGCTGGTTTGACTGTTCTCTTTTCCTTCTGTTGACTGTAGAGTTGACAGATGTGTCGGAATGGTGGATTTGTTCACTTGCTGCAGACAGCCCCCCTCCTGTGCATCAGATGTCTCACAGTGGATTTTGCTTCAGGCAGTTGTGTGTGTGTATGTGTGTCGGAGTGTGCGTGTGTGTGGTGTTTGCACATTGAATTTCAAGGCCCCCTGAATTATCCTTGCCACAGAAACCCCCTTAATAGCAGTGATTTAAACTTTACCTGCATGACTGCCTTGATTGGCTATTGGAAACAACACACTGA
Source organism: Hemichromis elongatus (assembly GCA_015108515.1). Taxonomy (NCBI): domain Eukaryota; kingdom Metazoa; phylum Chordata; class Actinopteri; order Cichliformes; family Cichlidae; genus Hemichromis; species Hemichromis elongatus. The sequence goes on along the minus strand of VUQR01001809.1, from coordinate 41,574 downwards.
TTTAATTAGCCTTTCAAGTCTGTGGCCCTCTCAACTTTCCCCTCGCTGTGTGCTTATCTGCTTTCTCGGAGGAGGCGATTGTGCCACTATATCATTCCATAAATAATAAAGGCACATCACAAAAAGTCTTATCGGAAGTGACATAGGCAAACACAAGTTGAAATGACGTGCACTTGAATGTTTTCCAGTCTCTTACTTTACTCATTAACATTTTAAGTAACTTTAAGTATTAGTTACTGTGTGCGTGCGTGCGTGTGTTTTAATTATTATTATTATTTTTTTATTGGTCATTAGCTTCCTGTGTGTTCCTGTGACTGTGTCTATGTGGCCAGTTCTAGTAAAGTGTTTTCTCTGATTAGAAATCTGACCTGATAAGATAAAGTGGTGATCTGAGTGTAAAAGGCTGGGGCAAGGGAAGTGTGTGTGTGTGTGTGTGTGTGCCTGTCTGTGAGAGAGGTGGGGTGGGGGATATAAGGTGTTACTTGCTTGTCTCCGAGGCCTGCCTGTCATGTCAGTCATGCTCTTTCACAGCAGTTTTATTTCTTCCACCACTCCCTTTAGTGCTTTGATGGCACAATTCACTGGTGCTGCCTTGTGGGAAGCACTGCTGTTGTTGGGGAAGCACGTGTGTGTGTGTGCGCGCACGCGGGGGTACACGTGGGTGTGTATGTGTGTGCAGTGTTACACATTGTTATATATTTTTTTTTTTTTGTCATATGCCTTTAAACTGTGCCAGAGATTGAATAAGAAGTACTCAGTAGAATTATTACAAGCGAGGTGAGCAGAGCAAAAGTCTTTCAGAATTCAGGCTTCGGATCCTCATCTGACCCTGCAACCAAACATTACTGTGCTTCTCTTCAGAGAATAACACAACTTCTTCTTTTTGTTGTATACCCAGTTATGTTTTTGTATTTTTGGACAAGAACACAAATGAACTTATTTATTTATTTTTTTCTTGGGCGTTCGTTGTTACTTTTGGAATAAGTCAGAATCCATTTCCCCCCGAGGATCCTACACTGGAGGCAAAGAAATTGAGACGGCCAATCATCTTTTTTCTGTTTTTCATACTTATCTGTCCTCCTCCTTTGTTCACCCTCCCGCCATCACATTGGCATTTATCACAGGCCTTCATGAAGAGACTTTAACTTTCTTAATGGTAGATTTCTCACACTATGTGACGTTTGCTGTGGCATAACAGAGCCATTTCCCCAGTGCTAGTGTGTGTTCCTAATGCACTGCTCACTGCTGTCTAGTGATTGACTCCTGCTTTCCGTTTTCTGTGTTATCTGATCTCAGCTCCTGATCTTAACAGTGGTTTTAGTCGATGGCTCGGTTTGTAACTTGCCTCTTCCTGTCATGCTCTGATTCCATCTCTCTCTCTGAACAGGTGCAACTTTTTATTCCCGTGATGTGTCAGCTTTTTACACTTATTAATCCACTCGTCATTAGGTCTTAAAATATCTGTTCTAGTCGCATCATACCCGCACTTTGCTCCTGTACTGCTTTCACTAAACGTGGGATGGGATGCAGACTCCCCACTGGTTTGCTCTCACAAGTACATCCTTATCTTTCCTACTTCCTGGGTGATAGCGTAATCTGATAACTACAACTGTCGCCACTCCCTCTGATTGATTAACCAGTGACCTCTGACCTGCCTGCAGGAGATTTTAATTGGCTGATGTATAATGAGCAGGCTTCCCTGAAGAAGAGCTGTTTTAAGGCCAAAGAGGATAAGAGGGTGATGCTGGAAGGGGGCAATCTAATTAGCTGATTTAACTGATAACACCTGAGGTAGCTGCACGTGTGTGTGTGTGTGTGTGTGGTGTGTAGGTAATGTAATTCCTATCTTACAATCTCACTCTCTCTTATACAATAAAGACGTCTGTAGCCCTTATGTGAGGATGCTTCATAGATTGCTATGTCACACAATGTATGTTTGTGTGTGCTGAAACGAGGTTGTTAATACTCTGGCGTTATGCGTTTGACAGTCGTGTATTTTGTAATAAATAAGATTTTGTTGAGCTACATGAAGAATAGATCAATACATCATCTTAATGTAATAAGCTGGAGGCTATTTAGGGCTTTCCTCTTTTTACATCTCAATATTCAGAATTACTTATTGTATGAATAAATACTTATTTGTGTAGTAGTTTTTGTTTTTGTTTGTGTTGTTTTAATTAATTACCTTAACACAATCTCATGTTTTAACTTACTTACCTTTATTCACATGTACTAAAGAGCACAGAGAAATAAATTCATCCATATATATATATTTGTATATTTATTTATCAAGAATTAACCCAACATGTAAAATTAGTGTGTCTACGCTTACTTACTGTTAAAGTACTGCTAATCAAATACACTTGATTAACTGATCATCAGTAAGTGTGAGTGCCTCTATTAAAACAGAGGTTTTGACACTTGGCAGGTCTGGAGGATTCAGGTGTGTGTTAACACAATGCCAAAGAGCAAAGATGTCACTAATGATATTAGTGAAGCAACTGATGCTCCCCAACAATCTGGGGAGGGTTTTAAGTCAATTTCCAAATCATCTGAAATCCAGCATGCTGGACACAAATATCATTTGCATGTGGAGAACATTTAGGACAGATGCCAATTTTGCCAGAGGTGGACTTCCCAGCACAACCACCCCAAGGTCAGATAAAGAGAAACTGCAATAAACCTAAGAGCTAGCCCTTTTCTCTCTAAACAGAACATGGCAGCATGGCTTAATTTTACAAAGTTGGCTCTAAACAAACCACAAGACTTCTGGAACAATGTCCTTTGGACAGATGAGTCCTAAGTGGAGATGTTTATCAATAATGCACAGCATCATATTTGGCAAAAAGCAAACGTATCAGCACAGAAACTTCACACCAACAGCCAAGCACAGTGGTGAAGGGCTGATGATTCGGCCTTGTTTTTCAGCCGTACAACTCGGGCACCTTGCAGTCATTGATACAACCCTGAACTCTTCTGTATATCAAAGTATTCTAAAGTAAAATGTGAGGAAGTCTGTCGGACAGCTAAAGCTTGGCTGAAACTGGGTCATGCAACAGGACAATGATACCAAACGCAGCAGCAAATCTCCTACAAAAAGATTTGCTGCTAAAAAAAGAGAGAAATCAAAGTGCCGTAATGGCCCAGTCAAAGTCCAGACCTCAGCCTGAATGAAATACTGTGGCAGGATCTTCAGAGAGCTGTGCATAAATGAATGCTCACAAACCTCAATGAACTGAAACATTGTAAAAAAAAGAGCGAGCCAAAATTTCTCCGCAAGGTTACGACAGACTGATGAAATCATAGAGAAAGCGATTGCTTCAAGTCATTTCCACTAAAAGCTACTGAATCACGGGGTGAATTCTGAGTTCGTTTTTCGCTCAGTGAATAATGACACACTGTCATATGTCATGTGATGTTGTTATCAATAATTTTTTGTGTTTTATCCTGATATGTCAAATTGTTGAAATGGCAGAGGGCGTATGTTCTTTCTGTCTGAAATGCGTGCTTTAAAACTGTTAAGTAAACTCTTAAGTTTACATTTTTATTTTAATGGGAGATAAATACATAGATGAATTTTGCTTCTGGAAAATGTTGAACAGAGGAAAAAAAAAGTGGAAATTTATTGCCATCTTCATGCAAACTTGCCGGTCTTCTTTGGAAATATTTCAGCCATGTTGAGAGCTGCAATATTAATAACAAAAAGAACATGCATACTAGAATGCAAAGTTTCTAAATGTCACGCAAAAGCTGCACAAACACACACGTTCACGTTGCTCAGTTGTCCATTAAACTATCCAAAAGGTGTTCTACTGCTATTACTGATGAGGCTAAAAACATAAATGTGATGTTAGAGGTTGTGGTTGAAGACTAGAAAAAAAAGTTTGGAAGCTGTGAACGTAAAGCATACATCATGTTTCATTTGATCTAGTGAATATTTGTCTTTTAAACCCACTCTTCCAATTCAGATTTGAGAGCGTATTTGTGGTTTCCTTTCTCTTTGTGTTTCACGCTGCAGTGGACAGGAAGCATTCTTATAAACATGTATTTTCATCTCTCTCCTCTATCCTTGGTACACATTTTTCACTGCCCCACCCTGCCCCTCCCCTCTCTTGTGTGTCTTCTCTCTCTCTCACATCGAAGACTGTGAGGAGAGTGTACCAGCAGAGGAACCACGTAAGTCCAAGGATTGCTCAGTGTGTGGCCGTGTTTGTGTATTTGTGTGTGGTGCGCCATACTGTAGGCGTTCGTGTTTGCGGACATCATACCAGTCTCTTCATGCAGGAGCTCGCAGCGTACCTCTTCACTTTTTAATTAGATACAGAATCCCTGAAAGAAGACTGAGTCCATGTGGAACAGCGAAAATACCTTTTCCTGTGGATTAACCCGTGTGCTCTTTTGATCTGTTCCCTTCCTCTCCTCTGCTTTCCTCTCCTCTCCTATCCTCTCACCACATACACGATAATTACAGCACCAGACAATTACCCCGAAAACTCCTGGGATGCACATTTTGTTCTCTTAATCTGGTGTCTTAAATAATTAAAGCCAACCATGAACTCCTCTTTGTGATTGTGGCTCAAGAGCGTGTGTGTGGGTGTGGGTGGGTATTAACATCGTTGTGGGGACCAAAAATTGGAAGTTTACTATACTTGTGGGGACCAAAATCCAGGTCCCCGTGAATTTGATGGCCTTTTTGAGACTTAAAATGTGGTTTTAGGGTCAGAGTTGCGGTTAGGCTATGGTTAGGTTAAGGGTCGGGGTTAGGCATTCATTTTTGATGGTTAGGGTAAGCTGCTAGGGAAAGCATTATGTCAATGAGATGTCCTCACAAGGATATAAATATACACACGTGTGTGTGTGTGTATGACAGAGAGCAAGTGTTTGTGTGAGAGAGATGTGTGTATTTGCGCTCACATGTGGAAGAATATATCTCTGTGTCGTCTCATTGGCTTTCCTATCTACCAACAGCTCTGTCACAATCCCACCTACCTGCCTCCACATGACCCTAAAGCAGATTTACCTTCACCTAGAACATCTTTGCCGAATGTGCAACTCTGTGCTTACGGGCCCCGTACCTTACTCTCTCAGTGGAGCGATGAGAGAACTTCCCCATAATCCCCTTCTCCATGCTTCTCTACTCACATGGCATCCTATCATTGAGTCATTCTTCGCTTGCAAAAATATGTAAATATATACAACAAAGACTTGCGGAAATATTTTGCGAGTCTGTTAGAAATAGCTGACATGTTCAAAATCTGACATATTTACACTTAATAGAATATTTTAACTAGTAAATAAATAAGTATAAAACGTGTGAACTTTCTCCACCACCTAGTTACTTTTGTTGATGTCGTTCCCTCTTTATGTTGTACTGATATCTAAACGTCATAATTGTGCTGTTTCCGAATGTGTGTGTTTCGTTTGTCTAAACTCTTGGCTTTGTGTGGTGGCTGTAGTTTAATATTTCTGTCTTCATCAGCTAAAAAAGAAGAGGAGGATACAGAGGATAAGAAATCCATAAAGAAGAGAATTAAAGAGCTGAAGGTGCTCGATCCGAAGATTGCACAGAATCTGTGTAAGTATTTGTCTCCTTTCCACTGCGAACAAACGAGCGGATTTATATGCATCTGTGCCATAATGTGCGACAGGGGCGGCCATTACCTTCTTTATTGCTTTTGATATTTTTTTTGTGATCATAAGAAAAATTTGGGTATGCTTTACACCTTAGCATGTTGCCATGACAATTAACACATACAAACAGTTCATGTGAACCTGGCCTTCGCCACATATGACTCATCTCTTCACACGGACCTGATTAACAACGTTAAGGATCCATTAAGGAAAGAAATAAAGAAACTTCTCTTTTTCTGTCCCTCTTTCTTTCTCTCTTGTCTCTCTCATGCATTCACACATGCATGCTTGGTCTTAAAATGACCGTTTTAAAAGCACCCGGCATTAATGAGGATCCAGCTGATCTCTTAAGCACTCTCAGATCTTAGCACCTCATTGGCTTATATCACAGGGAGCTGTGACCTTTGTTTCACGTATTAAAAGAAATGAGACTAATCAGCCCGGTAACAGTGATAAATCATGCAGCAGAAATTAGAGAGCAAGGGGGGGGGGAAGGGGGAGTAGGCGGTTTATGTGTTCCACCATAGGAGGTAAAGAGTCTAAAAGCTTTGAGGTTTGAGAAGGACTGAGAAGGGGTTTTATTTCTGTTACTTGATTGATGCTGTCACTGTTAAGATACAGTTCGAATTTATTCTGCCTAATGAATTGTACTAAAATCTTCTCATTGCCAGTTACAGCCGGGAGCTTATATCACAGTCGTGTCACATTTTACGTATGCTTTATGAAGAGAAGGGCCAGTTTGTCAGAAAAGCCTCAACTGAATATATGCGGGGTTTTTTTTTTGTTTTTTTTTTTAAATAAAATTTATTTGCAATTTATTGGACGTGTTTTTAAACTTCAGTTTCATCCTTCCAAATGCTTTTTCTTTTTTAATTCTTCTCAGTTATGTACTGTGTAGCAGCCGGCATCCTGAAGTCCTGTGGGACAATTGGATCCGTGCTTGTGGTTGTCGGCTGTGGTGCTCGAGAGGCGCCTCCTGTGACTCGAAAGTCCCATGTGGGAGTTGAAGTCCTTCTGGTCCTGTTCACAGGAATAAGAGATGACTAGTCTTTTAGGCTGATTTCTTTTTTTTTTAGGCCATTTTCTCAAACTGTTGTCTGTTAAAGCTCTGCAGGGCTTTATGAATTTCAGGCTGCAGGTGTTTCTGTCTTTTTGTAGCTTTAAAGTCAAGGGAACGTACATCTTTGTAGCGTAGCCGTAGCCCTCCTGTTGGCTGTCCACACAGGAGATCTTTGTTGATGCTGCTATCCCTTCATGCGGTGCTTGTGCCAAGGATAGAACATGCCTGGGCGACTTGTCTTTCAAAGAGGTGCAAAGTATTCAGCAAACACACCACAATAAAAAGATTTCCTGGTGAGTCTGTGTGTGCGCTTTTTTGGGGGTTTCTTTTATGTCCATCTTGATTTCCCCAGTCTAGCCAGGAGGTTTTCAGCACCACGTAGAGAGGTCTGTCTCTAGGGACAAGGTGTCTGAGAAAGAGCGCACTGAGGGATTTGAATTCCTGGATGGCCCGAGGTTTCTGGGATTCCACGGTGGTATGAGAGGATGTCTTGGATCATAACATTTGTCTCTGTAACTTGATTGTTACGCCAAAGTTGGTGCCTGACCTTAAATTAAATAATTATTTCTGCCCCTAAAACTTTAAAAGTGATTTTACCAAGTAGAGCAAAAAAAGTGTAAAAAAAAAGTTCATGTTCTCCTGTACATGTATAATGTAATGTTGTAACATACTTCACAGCAGCTACACTTACATGCAGAACACTCCAAAGTTCACGTGAGACTAGTAACTAGCCCCGACGAGGCTTGCACCGTACCCTCGCTAGTACTAGCTCTCGCTTGAAAATATGGTTGCTAAGCCAATACGATCAAAATTAAAATCATTTTTTTAAAGTCAGGTTTGTCTGACCCTCTTAGCCCGTTATTTCTTTAATTTTTTCCTTTCTTCTTTCTGTTTCATAACATCTGTGTGTACTGTTTTATTTCACATTATTCTTTGTTTTGTGTGTGTTTTTTCAGTCATTTGATGTCTCTGTCTCATATGGCAACA
>VUQR01001809.1:11129-31124 GCA_015108515.1 Hemichromis elongatus | reverse complement strand
CAGTTATTAAATATAGGAATGGTAAAACTCTAACTGGCATCTGAAAAGTCACCTTTTCTTCTTTCTTTTTTTTTTTTTTTGCTTTCTTTTTTTTTTTTTTTTTTTATTTTTTTTTCTTTTTTTTTTTTTTTGTTGCCCTCCATCTCTTCTTTTATGTGCTACAAATTCACGGACACAAAGTGCACACAGACGAGCACACACTGACTGAAATAGTCATTTGATAACATTACAGTAGCTATAATTAAACCCTTGATGGAGGACATCAAACCGCACAGCCAGCTGTTGTGTGAAACAGACAATTGGAACCTGCACCCCTCCCTCCCGCCGCACACACGTACACAATCACTGTGGCGGCCAGGTCCTAGGCCCAATGCAATATTTTCCAATTTTCTCTAATTGTGTGAGAGTGGTAATCCAAGGCAGCCTATTGTATATTCCACCCCTCCACTGCCTGCCCTATATGGACACTAACTCCACAATTAACTTACCAGACCTGGGTCCCAAATCAAATCACTGCCAGCATCTATTACTACTGCCTAGCAACACTTTCCAACATGCTGGTTGCATAAATGTCTTTTAAATTAGATCGTCTGAATGTGAGAGTGTGTCAAATGTGTTATTGTAGTTATTTTAAGTTTGACTGCGTTCTTTGATGTGGTTTTCTCTACTTGACATCATTTCCCATCCTTTTCTCATCTCCTTCCTTATTCTCTTTTCTCTGAATCCCTTTTCCCCTATTATCCCTTTCCCATTTATGTTTCCTTGTTTCCACCTTGACTTTGCTGCTTCCACAGATGAGCAGCGTGAAGCGGCTGCGTCCTCGCCTCAGCCACATCCTCTTCCGGCTTCAGTTCGAGGAGCACGTAAACAATCTGCGACCAGATATTCTGGCTGTAAACGCCGCGTGTGATGAGGTCAGGAAGAGCCGCTCCTTTGGCCGCTTACTGGAGCTGGTGCTGCTACTGGGGAATTACATGAATGCGGGCTCTCGAAACGCCCAATCATTTGGCTTTGACCTGAGCTCCCTTTGCAAGGTAAGGGTTGAAATGCTGACCTTAATTTCAACTGTTCACACGCAGTTTGTAGTCAGTCATCCCTTCAGTGTCAAATGTTCAACAGGAGTGATGCTAGTTCAAGAAACTTTCTGAAGAAATACACAGCTGTGTTTGCATTCAGAAGTCAGCAACAGAAATATAATTTTTTCTTACTGACCTGAACTAAACGATTTTTTAGGCCCTTAGTTGAAGCTAGCCTGACAGATTCCCCTTATTTTCATTATTGCAGCCTCATTTTATGTCCTCAAAAACCTTGAGTCAAAATGCTCATTTGCTATATGGATTGCTTTTTCCTGCCAGATGTACAAGCCAAGACCGTTAACAGTGATTACACTAAAGAAAGAGTGGGTGTACATTATGGGATTCATGTATATGTGTAGCAGCGTCCCTCTCTTTGGTTACCTTGTCTGAGCTTTATCAGTAAACTGATCCAAAGCAGCTGCTGTAATGAGACATTTTATTTTAAACCATTGCATTTGATTGAACACTATCAGAGTTTTCGTTATCACCTGGCCTCTATCAAAGCATTTAAACCCACCGAGTACTTTATTCTCACACTTCTGCTCAGAAAATATAACTGAGACTCAAACCGCTATCCCGTTTGAAAGTTGACACAACCTCCCCGCGGCAGTACCCGTCTTGGACAGAGACGTACCCGGCCCCTGTAACTCAGGATTTTATGCGGCATGAAAACAGAACATAAAGTTTGTAATAGTGACGGGAAGAACGGGGTGCAAGACTCCTCCAGTGGTTACATCACAGCTGTTGGCACACCCACTGCGGTTTCCACAGTAACGAGCACTGCTGTCATTTGTCACTGACACCTCTCTACCCTCCTAGACTTGGATGCCGATGTTCATATAAATGCAAGTGCAAAGGCAAACATTTGTACCAACATGATGGATTAGATGCATGACAGTAATATCAGTTAACACGAGGCCGTTAAGGATTTAAAACAGTAGTTTCTTTTGCCTTCGTATGTTGTCTGAAGGAAGGTTTGCGTTGATGTCACAGGCAAGATATATCGAGGAAGGCATCACCTTCGCGCCATACCTCGAGTTTGACAACTTAATTCTACGGCACACTCCACAGCACAGGAAAATTGCATCCATCCCAACTGTAAAAGGGAAAATGTTTACATTGTCATCTACGATTACCATCCATCTAAATTCAAAGAGGGACCTTTTGTGAGTGAGCACTTGAAGCTTTTATTAAAAAAAAAAAGGAGGGGACTGGGGAACAGAAATGAAAAGAGAGATGAGAATGTTTGATTAGAGGAGATAATACAAACATGATTAAACCCAGCGGGTCTGAGTACACTGCTGTCTACCAATAGATCACCTAGAGAGATACACTGCAACACACTCTGCGGGAGGCATGTTTGGCGGGGATGCTGAGAGACATCTTGGAATTAGCCTGTTTAATAAAAAAAAGAAAAGAAAAAGAAAGCAATGATGGAAATTTATTAGAGAAATAGAAAAAAAAAATTGTTACTTGTGGCAATAAATGGGCACCAAGTGCAGGGAGCAGGAACACATCTGCCACATAATCACGAGACATAAAATCATCTGTGGCACTGTTAACACTCAGCATTTGTTAAGCTCGAGCTAAGAACTGCTTTGAGTAAGTACAGTAAATGAAGGACAATGACTTCTTTTTCCAGTTACCACACAGCATATTTACCTACATTAGTACTTCTGATTTTAAGCATGAGTGCATCGAGCCCTGCACCGAACCTTTTTTTTAGTATCAACCGCTAAAAGCGATCTAGGAAAAAGTGCGGCACGTCAGTCGCTCACCTACATCACATTAAATAAAATGGAGACGTACTTTTGATGCTGCTTTCACCCTTCTCACTGAGTAGCAGGTGAAGCTCTGTACACATGACAGGTAGGCTGGCGTGCAGGTTTTCACCAACCAGTGATGCACTCACTTAGCCAACTGAATAAGAAAAGAGAAATTCATTAAACAGCTAATGTTTAATAAAAGTCCCATCTTTCACACTTAACTAGGATATCCACAAAGTGCAGTTTTCATTTTGCAGCTCGAAATGCTGCCTATTTCTCTTCTCCATGTGTATCATGATTCCTGCCATCGTGACGAATACTGTGAAACTAAGGCAGAAAGGATGTTGTTTACATACCATAGCCAGATTCTATTATTATGTGGTTCAATAAAATTGTTCTGTGACTTTGCCCATCAAAAGCAAAAACTGCATCTGGTTTAAATTTGTGTGATGTACCTTTTAAGGCTCGGGCCTTTGTGAAGGGGCGCACCGCCTTTCGGCACTCTTGCAAAGATTTGATCGCGCCCTCAAAGCCCCTTTCTAACAAACTGCCTGTGTGTGTATTCACAGTGCATGCTCTTCTGTTGTGTCAAAACTGCAAAATGTGGTACAAAGCAGCAGCGCGCTCAACTCTGAATCCTAAACATGCATACGGTGCCTGGTCTAAATAAAATGTGAAAGCGCACAGAATAGCAGCACAGCATACTTCCTAACACGTATTAACTACCAAGACGATCGCGTTTCATCTGTAAGCCGACATCAAGACAAAGTGGGGTGCGCAGTGAGTGATGATTGTGTTTTAAAAGCACTGCGGTGAGGTGCGCAACTCTTGTCACCTGTGATGATCTTCAGTCTAGACATGCACAAGATTTCCAGGAGCAATTCAAATCTAACAGGAGCACTGGCAGCGCTGCATTTCAGAATGAAATGACCTTGAAAGAGAGAGAATTTAAATTTAAATTTGCTAAGGCTTTTGTATTTATGTGCAGACTTGGAAAAACTTTTTGATCCTTCCTCGTATAGCTGTAGCCTTCTAAGGGCTGTTGGCTACAAGTGAAACCCCGGATTTAGAGCCAAAAGAAAGATGTTTGCATGAAGTTGTCTTACCGCTTGTTTATTTCTTTTCTAAGTCATGCTGTTTACATTACTGAGGGCCATTTAAATGTTGAATACAGGTTGTATGCCTTTGTCCATAAAGTGTTTTAGACCTGCTTTATCCTCTAAAAAAAAAAAAAAAAAAAAATTATGACCCTCCCAACCTTTAATTTGACAGGTATATGCTGTGTTATAGAAACATGACATAAATTCTGACTTTAAAACGTTAAAGTAAGATGGATCCAGCACATTCATGCATGCAAACACATTTATTTAGAAAGTAAACAGCGTCTGTGCTTAATAGGGTTAGACCTAACCTGTGACATTTTCAATAACACAAAGTCTAAGTAACACGCAGAGTCACTTTCCCCCTGTTAGAGCATTTTTTTTTATTGCCCTGTGTATATTTTTTATTTTTCGATTTACTGTATTAGCTTACCCTGTCTTGAGGCTGTGTTATAACTAAACAAGCTGCATAAATGCACATATTTTATGTGCCCCTGTTTCACAACAGCTAAAGGACACCAAGTCAGCAGATCAGAAGACCACGTTACTTCACTTCCTGGCACAAGTATGTGAGGAGGAATTTCCAGACGTGATCAAGTTTCTTGACGACCTAGAGCACGTGGATCGAGCTAGCAAAGGTATTATTCTTAAACACCTAGATGTAATAACTTCTCAAATGTACAATAAAAGTGTTATTGGACAGTTGTGATATATTTTCTAATTGTCTAAAAGCACAATTTTTATACAGTACAGAAGCCATTTTTCACCTGTTTACCAGCACATTTTTAAGCATGTAAGAGTCAGCTGCTACTTGATAATTTTAACACTGTCTACCTTCCACTTTCTCTGAGGTGATATCACAGTGCTGCTGTTATTTTGGTCCCCTGCTGTCAACCCAAGTTTTTTAGCTCTCCCATGGTTGCATGGCGTGAGTTTCATCTACTTCCTACCAAGCTGAGATTTCTAGTGATGTTTAACAGCATAGATTTGGCAACTGCTCTAAATTGGTCATCTAAGATAAGAGTTATTATGAGGAAACAAAAGGCACACAAACTGTATTTTTTTTTTGTGTAACTTTCTTTTTTGCAGTTAACGTTAAAGAAGAAAAGAATAATGATGGCATAATCTGTTCATGCATCTAAGCATACTGAAACGTGAAGACTGAAAAATGTATTTCGAATAATGCCCGATGTGTGATTGTGGCAATTAAGCACTTGATATAATAGTGATGATCTGGATGATAGTAAATGATAGGAGCGCTCAACCTCATTAGAAGATAATGTGATATGGGGTTAGGTTTTCAGCTTTTGTCTTGCTAATGTGGAGTTTACCATCTCACTTCACCTGCCCGATGTCCCTCGCTCACCCACAGCAGTTATTATCATGCATCCGTTCATGTCGTCATTAGCCTAGACTTTCCTCCGTCTCACATTTTTCATACCCCTTTAGTGACTTTTGTTCCAAAAAACCAAACACCAAATCTATAGACTCAAATGCACATGTGCAGGGTTTTATTTGTAGTTTGTTAGCCAGAAGGAGGATGCCCACTGAGAGAAAAGAAAAATAAGAACGACATGCTGACACTTTAAACTTCCTCACTGAGTCATTGTTATCTAAGCAAATGAATACAAGACTACTGCACAGCTATTGTCTTCGGCTTTTATGCCTGTTGATTTTGTTAGGTGACATTGTGGTTATAATGTGTGATGTTATTAGTGATATTATATTTCACTAATATAAAAAGACATTAGATTGTAGTTTGATTAGTTTGATGTTGTCCTGTATCTATCTATCTATATATATATATATATATATATATATATATATTTATATATGTGTGTATATATATTTATATATGTGTGTGTATATATATATATGTGTGTGTATATATATATGTGTGTGTATATATATATGTGTGTGTATATATATATGTGTGTGTGTATATATATATGTGTATATATATATATATATATATATATATATATATATATATATATATATATATATATATATATATATATATATATATATATATATATATATATATATATATACTTTCTTGCACTTACTTGATTATTTATTAATAAAACATAAAACTATAAGAAGAAATGTTTACATTTACGAACGCTGTCATCTTTTCAAATGTGTCACATTAAAATGAAATATGTTTGAATTTAGGTGTAATTTTAGCTTAAAGTAGCATAAAAGGAAAACACTCAAAGAACAAGTTACTTGGATTTGTAAGACAGAACTTACTCTCCACCACACCCGTATGCATGCAAGCTGTTATTAAGTTAACCTAAGGATCTGAATATATCTATAAACACTGGCATTTTATAAACAGTACACAGCTGGAATGTTTAGAGGAGAACTCACACTACATGTTCAATTTAAATTTAACAAATAAGTCTCAATAGTCTGAACGGTATATAAGCATAAGAAACAAACCAGGCAGTGGATTACTAAATGCAGTCATTCATCACTGAAAACCGCTTCTCTTGTCATTCTCTTGAAATGTATAATCAATTAATAGCTGACTATGTTTGGATTTATTGGGCAGCTTCAGTCATAAGGGCCTTAAAATGTTCCCCTTTGCTAAATGAGTCATGGCAGCAGCAGAAGCAGCGACAGCAGCAACTGTGGCCTGCTCTGTTTTCTAACGCAGACACAATGACCACACTGGACCAGGGGGATTAGCTGAAGTTCCCCTACTCAGTCTGAGCACAGATGAAAGAGCCTGAGATTTTTTATTTATTTATTTTTCAGGGGGGTTATTGTCTGAAATGTAGAAGGAAAAAAAGGGAGTTGAGACGAAGAGTTGTTTATTCCATGTTTCACACATTCTACTGGCTGTCACTATTTCAGTTGAGAACTACATTTCCACCTCCCTCTCCTGAATATGCACACATGCCCACTTGAGCACACACCTCCTGGGGAAATGTGAGAGTATCTATTCATTCGGCAGAGGCCAGCTGCACACCTGGTGACAGTCCAGGGTGGTGGTGTTGGCTCAGGTCACAGTGTGCAGGGAGAGAAAGGGCTGAGTAAATGGGCCCACGGGCCGGTCCTTCAGGCCCTTCAACCTGCACATTCCAATTCATATAGCAGCGGGGCAACGGCTGGAATGTCTCCTCATGTAAGGGATTACTGTCTTAAAGGTGGGCTCCTCTTGTGATTGAAAGGCCCCTAGGATGATAAATAGACATGAAAGCCTGAGGCATTGCATTCATTTCCCCAAAAGAAATGTGCTGCCCTACTGCCCATCCTTTAGAGAGCAAAAACACGGCTTCAGGGTAACAGACACAAATGTTTGGATTGAAGAAAAATGTAAAGTTATTTACATTTTTTTTTTTTTTTTAGTTAAAGACTTCAGCCTTAAGGGAAAGCTACCTTATGACTCTTTTAGATGTTAGACGCTTGCTTGATAATATAAGCTTGTACTGTATTTTTTTTTTCACTAAGTAAATTTTCAACATATACTCTCATTTCATGTGCACTGTAAAGGCCTGACATTGATTCTAGAAATGCTAGATAGAAAGCAGCCCAAAGCAGCCATGGCATATCCATGGCTCCATGGCATAAGGACCCCAATGCCTAATTATAAAAAAAGGATCCAGCATAAAAAATCCACAACAATTATCGGAACCTGGAACCAACAGGACTTTTTCCTGGAGCCATCCTTTACTAGATATTTCCCGTATTGCCCCTGTAGTCTGGCACCATCTCTCAGGCATGCAATTAACATACGGTCATCAGCAACAACACTAAAACCTCGGACTAGGTGAACTAAATAAAATGTAAATCTTGGGTTCTGTTGTATATGTTTGAGTACATTTAACATTGTTTGCAGTCTGAGCACCTGCAGGACGTGCTACACTACGTTTGGTCCCTCAGGGCTCCACCCCGCAAGCCACAAGAGCCCATGCCACCATCCCAGTGCCATAGGAATCCCAGGACGCACAAAAAAGGACCTATGTTCATATTTCATCATCAATATTTGGACCAAATAGGTCCTGGTTGATCCGAGGACGTTAACATCTTATAAAATCTCTGTTGTTGAGCACCATCTGTGCTCTTCTATTCTTGTTCTAAAAACACTTTAGGCTGCACATTTCTATGAATGGTACTAGCTAAATAAAGCTGAGTGTTCTTAGTTTCTTTGTCATTCAGCTAATTATTATTTTTTTTCTTTAAGCACAGTTTACCACATTTAAAAAATATTTAGATCTACGTAGCAGGGACAGTGCTTACTGATCAGCCACAGTTCCCCCTTTAAGGCTACGTTTTTTTACGTTGTTCCTGGCCAGTTCTTAAAATTGCAGTCTAAAATAGCACAAAAAATAAATATTTATATAATCATTACAAATTCAGTTGTTTTAGCAGTAAGCTGAAAAAGACACTAATGAGCTATAGCAAGAAAAGAAAAAAAAACACCACTCTGGCAGAAAGAGGTTTGGCTTCTATTGATGAAAAAACTTTTCTCTAGAAAAATAAAAACATGTTTATAATTCTGAAAATAAAAATTAACAAGAACATTGTTATGGTAATGACATGCTGGCGCGAGTATTGGCTACGTAGTATTACAAACACTATCCAGCCCTATTGGTATGCACGGACATCCACTTCTTCACCACCACGTGCGCACACTTTCTCTCTATCTTTGTCTCACATACACAGACACACACTCATGAACAAGCACGGACGCCCACATACTCTACTCATAAACACGTTTGTGCCAGGAACATTCTGTTCACCTCCATTACAGAAATAGTCCATCTCTTATGGTAACACAGAAAACTTGAGTGACATAGTTGCCTTAGTCAAGAACACAAAAGAAATGAGTACAGTGCATAATCTACTATTCAATTCACAGAAAAAAAATAAAATAAATAAATCTGTAATTCACTTCAGATTCTTCTGCTGTAGTCCAATGTGAGGCAGTTACTGGGAACCTGAGGTGTTAATATGTGTGATGTGTGTTAGAACTGGAGGCCTGCATCTGTCTAGCCGTTCCAGCTGCGTTGGGTTGCGTCTGTGGTTAGAGGCCCTCCATGTTTCTCAGAGCGGATTCAACCTCTCAGCCTACAGCAGCTGGCAGCCATCAAGCTGCTGGCACCACACACACACACACACACACACACGCTCACACAGACGTCTGCAATTTCCATGGTAATCAGTACAGAACCAGAGCGTGGTCGTGCCAGGGTTAGGGAAGAGAGGGAAGGATATTCAATTCAGTCCTGGACCTCCAGTTTGGTTGGCTTAAATGATCAGAGATACAGGGAAAGAATTAGAATATGAGCTAGTTTTATTGCTGCAAATGACTGAAATGAAAAAACTGGACACAGATGTGTGATTCGGGAGAGTAGAGTTTAAAGAATAATTCTGGTTAATCAAAGCCTGGGTGTAATTAGTGTTGTTTTGGCCATTGTTGGGATCAAAACTGATAACTTTGTTGTCATTCAGTTAAGATCTAGAATCAAGGCAAAATCAGTAACAAGTGATAAACGACAAGAAAATTCACGTATTGTCAAAACATAAGTAATGGGGCCTTTATGCTCGCCACTGTGTCACACGTTGACTTTGACATCACATCCTGTGAACCTGTGTCCTGCACAACAATCTTTGTAGCACTGTAGTCACTTGTGTACCTCTTGATTTTTGTAACCTGGTGCTTTGCACAGTTGAAGACACAAGGGTACAATCGTATTGGTTTTTTTTTTACCTCCATTTAAATGATATTACAGTACAGAAGCTGTGAGACATACAGATATACAGAAGAAGATGTTGGAACAGTTTGAAAACTTAACAGTTTGTGGAAAAATCTTTTGAAAAAAACATTGGATAAAGTCGTAGCTTTTGGTAAAGGCATTGTTTAAAACATTTTTTTGATCAGCTGGATACATACAAAAAAACAAAAGCCACTGGTATAGATAACCAGGTTAAACGTATGATTTACCATTTATCCTGATACTTAAGCTAGTTGAACTACATATTAATCACCTCAGCGTGCATAATGTCACCATACTTGATTGAAGTGTTTGGCAAAACTACGGAAACCGCACCCACTTGTAATAATTGCAAAAGAACCTTTGGAGACTTGGACAAGCAACTGTAAGACCAAAACCCGGAGTGATGTGGCTGCATGCTGGTTAGCCAACATGGCAGAGGTAACACATACAAATTTGGAGCATAATCACGCTAAATGTTGCTACTCTGCATCAGTAAAATGCACGACTCTTCCACCATTCCGGGGGGGGGGGGATAAGCCTGGTGTTTTGCCTGGCTACTAAACAAAACCTCAAATGACCTACTTTCATTCCTACCCCGATTCCTCCACCCCTCGCGTCCTCCTCTTCACACACGCACAGCGCAGCTAATACACGGGGACTGAATGAGGATTCAAAGTGTGAAGTGGAACGCCCAATCACAAGACACGGAACCCCATGCTGATATCAGCTTCCTTTCCAAGTGCAAAAGGAGGCTTTCAATGAGACCATTTCTAACCCAGAGGCCATTCAAGTTATTTTTTTAAGGAAAAAAAGTTAAAAACCATCATGTCCCATGAGGCTATGAGTTTAGAATACAAACAAGCTCCTCAGGATGAGAGTGTGCAGTGGTAAATCACTGCCCTACAGGCTATCAACAACCTCCTCCATCCCAAACACAATTCAATTACGGACGGTGCGGTAAAAATAGAGTAAGAGGAAACCTTTACAAGAGCAACAGTAATTGTGTTTGGATCCCATTCCGCAGGAAGTCATTATCATAGATTTCAAGAATATCTTCATCATCCGAGTTAAGAAAGAATTTCCTCCTCTGGCTGGGATAATATTTGTGCTGGTGTCAGTGAGAGTACAGAGAGCAGAGAAATAGCTATGGAAAGGGGTGGGGTTAGTGAGAGAAAAGGGAGTGGCTTCAAAGACCTTGCAAAGAGTGTAGTACTTTACTCCCCATCACCAGACTGATCAGCTCTGCCCTAATTTTGCAGCTCAGGTAGGGGAGGTTAAAACAGGGCAGACTGCTTTCCCCTACTTCTGCACACACAGTTTTATGGTGGTGCTTATGTTTGCAGCAGGACAGCCTTGGACTCAAATTTCCTTACATGCTGTGAAAAGTGATCCACATGAGTCCACACCTTATTCTCCAGTTCAATATCCCCAACTGAAATACCAAAGACTGGCTTGTCATTTTGCATTAAACCAAGATGCAGAACTGTCCCGCAGAGGCCCCCGCTAACTGCTATCAGATCAACTGATAATGACTTTCTTTTATTATGCCAAAGATGGGTCGGGGGGTGGGGGCAATCCCTCTGCATTGCATTGCAAAATGCATCTATTTAGTGAGCTGATAGATGTCGGAAGCCAATTTCTGTTTAAAAAGGGAAAATGACTGTTTATTAAATCTACTGTTGTGCAAATTTAAGCAGTGCCTCAAAGCATGACTTTGGAAGGATGGTGATGAGAGGGGGGGCAGAGTAGCTTTGAGATTTGTGATGAAGCAAAGAAACAGATTTCTCTTTGCTCTATTTATTTTCTGAATAAACATTTTTTACATCGTGACTATGAATCTGAAGAGCTTTGTTTTTTCTTTTTGTTTTTTTTAATAAGACTCAGAGGTCTATGAGAGGAGCTTCCTGAAAAAATAAAGTTATGTATCAAATGCAATGCTCCATCCAGGATTACACTGTTCTTCAAACACTTCAGTCACATAGCACTAGTGTAAACATCATCGGGTCAACACAGCGCAGATGTACTCCTTGTAATGCTGCTTCTTTAAAACATCATAACTCTCTTGAAAACAGCAAAAGGGCAAACTGTTAAAACATCAACCAGCCTCTTCAGGTCAACCTACAAAGAAACTCCTGGAAAATTACAGCCTTGTTGCTGTTAAACACTAAACATATATATTTTCATCTGCCAACCAGATTTTTAAAAATATATAGATGTATATATTTGCTGTCTGGCATCTCTCCTGCTCATCACCATGTGGTGGTTGCTTTGTGGGCCCCAAAAAGTGTGACTGATCCCCCCCCCCACCATCAACCTCTTGGGATGCCAGAGCCCAGTGGGAATAAGGTGATGACTAGTGTGGATCAGCGCAAGCTTGTTTACACATTACAGACCACACAGACAAGACAGCATATGCACACCATGTGTGGCTCAATTACATGCAGGCCGTGACTGGTCAACTGCTAAGCAGAACCATTAGAGATGAAAGGGAAGGGTGCATCACTTGGC
Source organism: Hemichromis elongatus (assembly GCA_015108515.1). Lineage (NCBI taxonomy): Eukaryota > Metazoa > Chordata > Actinopteri > Cichliformes > Cichlidae > Hemichromis > Hemichromis elongatus. The sequence goes on along the minus strand of VUQR01001809.1, from coordinate 18,942 downwards.
CTTTGTTGTAGAAGCTTTAATATGTCGTGAACTTCTACATGCTGCGCAGTGGGTGTCTGCAGTGCCGTCTTTACGTCCCTCTACAAACACCTGTAATTGAGACCGTCTTTCAGCAGAGGGCTCCAGCCTGGCTGAGGTGACAGTGCAGGAGAGTCACAGATGTTGTAAACGTCTGCACTGTTTCATGATATTGCCTACTCTATCAGCCAGTTCCATCCTGCTTTTGACTGAGGTATGGGGACAGAAAACACAAAAGATCATAAATCGTAGCTTGTCTGTTTTTACTGTGCTCTAAGCAACTGTCTTGAATCCAGCAGAGCCTGAATCCAAATGTAAAACCTGGTGTCCGCCGTGTTTTATGTGTTTGACATTTGCAAGCTTTGTAAAGGTGTATTGCTGTGACTTATTGCAGTTTAGCTGTCAAATGTCTGCGTGTAGTCTCACTGCTTTGGTTGGGTATGGAGAAATTAAAAATATACTTTACTGAACTTTTAACTTTACTCTGTTTCTGAATTGTTTTTAATGCATGGTGACATACACTGAAAACAAGAGCAACTGTACAGAATATTTAATGCAGAATTGAGAAGATATCAAAAACTATGCAAAGAAATTGAACTGCTTTCTTCATGTGTGAATAAATATAATCTACAATAATTTATTTTATTTGTGGGGCAAAACTTTAACATCCTACTTCAAGTAAAAAAAATGAAAAAGTAAATACACAAAAATAATCCTCAGTTGCAAAATCATTCCTAAATCAGAAAAATGAGCAAAGTGTAAAATATCTAAGAGTCTTTTCATATCCAAATTGTGTACCATATGTGTGCATGTGTGTGACCGCAAAGAAAAACAAACAAGCACACTACAACACTAACTAGCCCTGAAAGCTCAGGGCATCTTTCAAGTGGCAGGCTGACAGTGCAGCCTCTCATCTGCCAGACTGACCACACTCATAGGTCACAACGAGAGCTTTAATGGCTCTAAAAGTTATTTTCCCATTCATTGATTTTGCATTAGAAAGGTTTTCGGAGTTGATATTAGTTAATTTGAGTGAAGCCAACCAGTCTTCTTTAACACAGGAATGCATGTGTATCAGTATCGGTAAAGATTTGAAAGTCAGTGCAACCACATTCCAGGGGTTTAAGTACAGCAAGCTCTGATAAAGTGGTGAGAAACAAGTGACATTAAAGTCCAGGACAGAAAAGCAGTGGCTCAGACATTATCTGGGGAAAACATTTAATATAAAAAAGAAAATTAGGGATGACAGGGATCAGCTTCCCTTTCTCATCAGTGTTTGAAGGCATGGACTCAAAAATAGTTTTTTTTTTTTTTTGGGAGGGGGGTGTGAAAAATGAGGAAAATCTGCATTAATTCATGTGTTTTTTTAAGATGCATTATCATTTTTTTAAATTAGGTATTTGTAATGATACCTTGTCTAAACAGTTTACCTATGGATGTAAATGGGAAAAATAAATCATTTGTTATTGTTAAATTTGTGCCTGAGAGTGGCATACAAGATATCAGTCAAAAATGATTTGATCTGAACAAAGCACACCCAAGTAAACTGTAATCGCCAGACTTCGAGGTTAAAAAAACACAAAAACAGCACATTACTTAATAATAATAATAATAATAATTATTATTATTATTATTATTATTATAACTTGTTTGTAGAGTTATTAATAGACTTTCTATTGTTATGGTTATTCTGTTAATATGCCTGACTTTCTTTTTAAATTAGGATCCTGCACACTGTCTGACTCAGTTAAAATCCCTGCTAATAACAATAAAATAACATTGAAATTTGTGATTAGATCCATAAAGGGCCAGTGGTCCATGTTTTGATGCCACTGCACAGACTGTTCCAATCTTTCCTCCACTCCACTTAAAAAAAACCCAAATAAACAAAAATTTGTCATAGGACACAAAGCAGGAAGAGAAAAGTTCAAGGGGACAAGAACTTCTTACCTGGTCACCTCTTTGGATGCATGGCAGAGAGGTCCGGCGATGTGACTTGCTGTTGGACTGACTGTGTGCCATGTCTGAGGCTATCACAGAACTGGACCTCCTGCGCCTTTTAAATACAGGGATCTCTTCCCTGGCCTCAGTCACAGGGGTGCAGCCCTCCTTGTGTCTCCCTTGGTTGGGAATGAGCTTGTCAGCATACCTCGCCAGCAGGATGCCCAGCACTCCAACCAGGTACGCTACGTATGGTCTCCAAGTAGCCCGCACTTTGTGCAGAGAGAAGAGTGAGATAGTCCTGACTATGCTGATGAAAACGATCACCGATATGCCCTGATTCAACCGTACTACCATGAGTGCGCCGGTGGCCACGCAGAGGAGCACAACCACGGCCGCTGTTGTGAATGAAAAGAGCTGCTCATCTGTCCCATCCAGAAGAGACCACGCCGCTACTTCGCCCAGGTGGCACAAGGTTAGAAGGGAGATGGCGGTCTGGATTAGAACCCCGCAGCGGATTAAGTACACACCGACCCAAAAGAAGGCACATACAAGGGTGAACAATGGCGAAACCACACTCCAGCAAGTTTGCAACAGCTCTGCTGCGCAGCCTGAAACGGAGTGAAGGGGAGACGATGAATGCGAGAGTCTGCTGTCAGCACTGCTGCTGGCATCAGCTTTCCAGTCTGCACATTTGACCACCAGAGCGAGAAAAAACGAAAGCGACCCCACACACACCGCACTCCGGAGTCTTTGCGAACTCCATATTTTTGTGAACATCAGTCTCACCCACGACTCATAATGTCGGTCTCGCCACAGTGAAATGACACATGTTTTCACATAACCGTTGCGATCCGGTGCGCCGAAGCTTCGTTCATAAGTTCTACTCTGCGCACCGGTACTGCATGCTTCTGCAGGCATCGCCATCACTCATGGCAGATATGAAGTATGAGGAAGTCTATAATGCATCTATGATAGTGCGGTCATGGGACAGGACACGAGTGACAAAACAAGCGTAATTTATTGTAAGCACAAAGGAAAAGAGCACGGCGAATACACACACACGTCTCTCCATTTACGCATGGAGATGTACTGCCAGGGAATGCACTCTCTTTTGTTTTTCCAGGTGCAGGATGAAGAACTTCTGCCCCAAAACAACATAAAGGAAGCATGGACAACAGAATTACTCAGATCTGTTACAGATCTAGGGCACCGATCCTTTGCACACACAAGTCCCGTTTTGCCCTCCTTTGTAGCGCGCCGTCTCTTTGACTTTGTCTGCTGTCATTCTCGTTCTTTTGTAGCTCCACGGCCCATGCAGCAGCACCAGCAGCAGCAGTCTTTGCAAAACATCCGTCCCGTTCAGCGAATATTCCGCTTTAAACCATTTATTTCGACACTTTTCGGTTTCTCCTCAAACGGTAAGAGTCTCCGGTTACTTTCGAGGATAAAAGCCGCTGAGGAATTTAAGCCGCTCGAGTGAGTGTCCGCCAGGTTGTCGCTCAGCGTTTCGCGTGTTTGTCACCAGCTCTTTAACCAGCCGTGAGTCTCAGCTCATTCACACCCCCGAGTTCTTACTTCACACAGGGAGCAAGATATTGCAGCGGCAGTGAAACCCCTAAATCCTCCTCAGCCAGCCCAGCAGGCGTTGTCCTCACCAGATTTCACTTATGTAGAATTTTTTTAGCACATCACCATGTAACATATACATGCATATGAGTATTTGTATACGTTTAAAAAAGAAAAAACAGAAACGGAAAATGATTTTTTGTGTAAAAAATGTGTCTGACCTATATTTCCCTGGAGTTTCTCTCTGACTGGAGTAATTACAGGGTTTTTAAGACCAAAAATTCAAAGCATGTTACGTTACAGAGAGTTAATTTTAATTTAATTTCTTACAGTGTTGTTTTTTCCCATTTTTATTTTATTTTTTCAGGAGAACCAAGCAAACTTCGGTGGTTCAAATTGCCTCCAGATTAATTAATTTTTAATTGAGGCAATGCGCAGATGCTGACGAGAAAACAGGGCGCTCTGCATGCGAACTGTAGTTAGGCGAAATTCCCGGAACAGTGCTGTGGTTGTCCTCCAACTTGACCCCCCGCGCCCCACACACACACACCACTGTGCCATTGAAATATTTATCCCATCATCCCACTGTAAGTGTCAGTGATGATATACAGTATTACGTCACAGTGAAAGGTCTGCATCAATGTTTCAGCACAAGAGAGCCTGTGGGTATATAAATGCATGTGTTCACGGTTCATGAGGTGCATAAGTGTGTCCTCACATGGCCATGCTATAATCTCATGGGATTACACCCTTATCACGTGAAGTGGATGCACCATATGCAAACAGAGATCCACCAAAGCAAGTACAGGTAATCTCATATTTGATGCTGTGCAAAGAAGTTGCCTCATGTTGGACTAGTCTTTTTTTTTTTCTTTCTCATCCCTGGCCCAACCCCCCCGCCCACCCCTCCATCTCTCTTACACATTCACACACACTTAAGCACACACTTTTAACCCTGAAGCTGTATAACATCTGGTCTTCTTATGAAGACAGCATTGTCTTTTTGACGGGCTGTCTCTGGTAAGCCAAGGTCGTGCTTCTATAGCCCAACGTCCTTCTCCTGCTCCTTCTGCCCTGATTAAGACAGGTCAGCACAACTCCTTCCATCCAGTGGCGTATTACAGGGCCCTTTGTATGCCTTGTCAGCTGTGATTAGTTAGAAGCAGGGGAGGAGAAGACGCGCTAACAGAGAGTGATAGGAGCAGGGAGGAGGCCGGGTCTTGTCCATCACCTCTCAGCACACGCTCGCAGAGAGCCAGACAGTCCTTTCAGAGCAGCCTATCACCAGGCAGCTGCTGGCTCCAGATTTTTTGGGATTTTTACTTTTTAGCTTATCAGAGCCCATAGGTAAGTTTTCTCAGGGAGAGCTGAAACAATGTTGTCTTATCAGAATGGTTTATTTCATAGGTGATAGGAACAGAAACATTCCCTCTTCACAAACGGAAGATAAGAGGAATACAAAAGAGAGCAGAGCTGAAGTCAGCCAGAGTACAGGATATACACGCATTTGTTAAATCAGTGTGTGTGGTAATGAAATGCAACATGATTTTATTATGTGATAGGTTGCAAAAATAGGCTGTGTAAAGGGAGGTATGCCAGGTTGGGATGCTTTGGACACCACCTGTGTTATCAAAATTTAAAACTAAGAGCTGCCCTCGTTTCGCACAAAACCGTTAACGGTCAGGAAGATTCTTCAATGAAAAGCATCAAATTCTGTTTCAGACTGTTTGTGACAGATGAATGTAAATCACTCCAAACATAGAGCATATCCAGCACTACATCTAGCGTCTTACAGCAAGCTCATTGTGAAACATTCTTGTGACTATCTCTCCAAAACCTTACTATTCTGAATTACCCAAAGGAATTTTAACAGCTGGGGAATGCTCACCTAACTGTCTTACCGTATTTGGCAATGCCACGGTCCATTGTAAAAGAGGAATCTTTTATGAGGAGCAATTCATCAGACATCTGTTTTTGATGTTGCATGGGGGTGCAGTCTTCAGATGTGACCTTTCTCGGACCAACGCCGGCCTGTGGGACTGCTGCAGAAAAATCAGATGTGCACTCTGGAAGTGTGACTATCCAAAGGCCGGCTTGTTTACCAGTAAACCACTTGACCCAGAAGCCTCTATGTGCTTCATGAATCCAATATGAACATGATCCGATGCCATATACCACGCTTGGGTTTCACTTCAGGCAATTTGTGTTGTAAATAGATAGATTTTAAGTATACACAAACTGCAGATGTCTGTTTGATTTTGTCAAAAAATGTTAAAAAGAGAAGCAAAAAGCTGTTTCTTGCCATTACACATCGAACGTAGAGTAATGTAGTGTTGAACTACTAAAGAACGGAAGGAGAAGAGTGGCTGAGTGGCGTGATGGAAGCAAGTTTACATTGTGTTTGGCACTCGAGTGCAAAGAACGAGATCCATCACAGTGTGTTTACCAGCCCTCATGGGCAAAAGCTGGCTCGTGGCCAAGTTTCCATTGTGGCGCTGTGGGCACCCATCACTACACACACACACGCACGCACACACACACACACACACACACACACACACACACATTGGGTATTCATAACTTGTGGGGACATCTCAATGCTTTCCCTAGCCCCTTACCCTAACCCTAACCATCAAAAAAGAATGTCTAACACTGACCCTTACCCTTAACCTAACATAACCTAATTGTAACCCTGACAATAAAACCACATTTTGAAATACCTTCAAACTTGTGGGGACCAGGATTTTGGTCCCCACAAGGGCTGTCAGTCACCACGAGAATAGTAAACTTCCAATTTTTGGTCCCCACAAAGATGTTAATACCCGTCCACACACACACACACACAAATGCCACCGCCATCATATACACAGTCATACACGTGCACACACTGCCTGACACAGTCATTTATTTGCCCCTGTATGTACACACAGTTGCACGAGTGTCTGTAGAGCGTGGGTCTTCTAGAGTGAGCAACCGAGGAATCAGCGAGCATCCTTTCTCTGCAGAAAGGAGTCTGTTTGTAACAAAACTGGAATTAGTCTGTGCCGGATTCTGCTGCACAATCAGGGCAAAAACTTTATTATGAGTTTTTGAGTATTATGAGTCAGTGTCACCGACAATCAGAATGCACAAGATACAATTTAATAAAAATGTTCTATTGTTAAATAAACTGCGACAGGTAAGAGATTAGCCACAGGTCTGCCGACAGATTATTTATCAGCAAATGTCTGAAAATCTGAGAAGTGATTTGAAGAATGTGGTTGTACAACAACAAGACAACTCACGTGAACTTTGGGAAACTTTAATAGTTAATGTTTTTTAGAATGTGAAATCTTCAATAAATGATTCCATTCTATAAAGTCCCTTTTTTATTGTATGTTAATAGTACTGCTGACTCTCCACAAACAGCAGACGGCAACATATTGTGTCTAAAGGATGCGTTATGAAATGTCACACCAAAACAGATGTCAATTAACGATATATTTACACACACACACACGATAGGTTGGGTAGATGGACTTTTGAGTACACTGAATTTATAGACAGACAAGGTTTTTTTTTTAGTTGTAGCATTTCTCCAACATATTTAAGCAGTGGGAACATGTAACTCACTGTTAGAGTCGTTCTGTAGTTTTATGTCTGTACTTATTCACATATTATTCACATATTACGTATTAAAGCTATACAGTAATGCAATATTATTATTATGGGCGTGGCCACTTTGAATCACAAAGTTAGATGCCATACTTATCACTTGTACAAATGGACTTTAGATAGCAAGGTACCAGTAAGAGGCCAAGAAACCTAAAAATAGACCTTGACTTTGAAACCAAATATGACAAATGAAGGGTGGATTTAAGTAACAAAGCAAGGGTGTCTCGAGTGACCCCTCATTTTTCCAAGTTTTGCAGGAAAGTGGGAAATAGGTGCACTGATTTAATGAAACATATGCAAACAATATCTGGAAAAACTGGATGTGAGACAAAAAAGGAGTTTGCATCATTTGAACCAACCAGCTTGAAAATCAATATTTGGTAACTGAGCCAGCTTTCTTGTCATTTTTTAAGTAGTCATCAGGAATAGTTCTGAGGCTTCTTGAAGAACATTTAAAGCTCTTCTGTTAGCTGTCTTTGTGTTCTCTGTCAAGAGAACACTGCTGCAGTGAGATCCAGGCTCTGGGGATGCCAATCCATAACTGATAGTGGTGCATTGTGTGTGTGTGTGTGTGTGTGTGTGTGTGTGTGTGTGTGGTGTGTGTGTGTGTGTGTGTGTGTTTATCCAGGGA
>VUQR01001805.1:0-11285 GCA_015108515.1 Hemichromis elongatus | reverse complement strand
CTGGCACCTTCACCGCATTCCAGCATAGGGTTTCAGCTCAATGGCTGCTTAGCTAAAAACAGGGCCATTATTGGTCACTGTACACCAGACCTCAGTTACCCCTTAACACATGCTAACTGAAACACAAAGACACACTCGCAAGCACACAGCCCGCGCAAATGTACTCACACAAAAACACACACACGCCTCTGAAACATAACCTGCTCCAGCCCAGACCTGGCTGGGCTTTCCTTACAGGTGTCTCCTTCCGAATACGGCTAAAGTGTTCCAGGTTTGTGAGAGCGTGTGCATGTGAGTGTGTGTTTATGTGTATATTATGAGCGTCTCTTGTCATATCTAAAAGCATATACCTATGTTTGCGGAAACCTCTGGATGACGGTGTGTATGTTCTCCCAGATGAGTGCAGCTACTAAATGAAGTCACATTCAACTGTTGGAAATTTTTACTTCATTGGTTTATGTGCACTTGTGTGTGTCTATGTTTGTGTGTTTTCTCTTCCAAGAGATCACTTCTGACATGGAGCAAAACACTCCATCTTAAGTTTGCTGGCTAGTAAACCACAGACAGACACTCATGAATTTACAAACACTAGTCCATCTGTAGATGGAAACCTCTAACCAAGAAGCTTCATGGACAACCTTGAAAGGTTACTGATGATATATCAAAGGATACCAAAAAAAAGCTTCACACTGCAAGACTTAGATGGTAAAAATCCAATCCACTGTATAATTAACTGCATGCATGTCTCTGTTGTCTGATTCACATTTACAGAGAAAGTGAAGAGAAAATGAGAGTCAGCCTCTTACCTGATTATTATGACCTGGTTTTTTTTGGCATCCATCATTTGGGAATGAGCAGCGTTTGCTATGGCAAACAAATGCCTGAAGGAGAAAGAGATACGCAACAAGCCTTCAGACTCTTAAAGGATGACAACAGCAAGTGCAACAAAGTATTCTGCTTCCTTCTTTCTGCACTTTGATCCTCTATTGCCGACACCTATTAACAGTTGTCACCATGGATGAAACACATGTAATAATTTGTCACTATTAATGTTTTGTTTTTTAAAAACAAGGTTCAAGGTTCCCATAATTTTAGAGTGAAAATAACTTACGGAGGGTTCTCTCCCAAGGCACAGCCCTTGTACATGAGCACCATGTCTGTCCCATAGATGTTGTGCATCTTATAGGGGTTCACAGACACCAGAATGCTGCCTATGTATGTCTGCAACAAAAAAGAAAGAAAAGGTTAACAAAGAAAGTAATTTTACCATAATGATCGTAGTGTATGTATATATGAACATATGTGTATCCTCCTTAACATGTGGGCAAATCTGAGCACAAACCTTTCATGAACGTCATCACGCATACAGGAGTTAATATATACATTTTAAAAATGTCTGTTACTAAGTGCACATTTCACCATCCCCCTGCAAATGCGATTTTACTGTTTTTCAAGTTCAACATACATCACCTTTGCGCAATTTAAGAGTCACCAAAATTTGTGTCCGTCATCATTTAGTCACCACCAAATATTGAATGAAGAATTACAAAAAAAGTTCTGAAATATCACAGACATATAACTTGACAGACAATGTTTTCAATGACCATGAGGACTGCGTGAATCTCACAGCAAGTACTGCTAAAGGTAGCAGATTAATGTTAAATGATTAGTTTGCAGGCCAATTTAGATGTACAGCCAAGATGTAAATCCATCAGGGTACAATGTGTATAACAATTGGTATCTTAAATTATTGAGCAAAGAAATAAATACATGTACCATGTCCCTTTTATGACTCTTAATTTTGGGTTAAAAACTTACTTTTTGGTGAAACCCAAGGGTTACAGGTCAGGTTTTCTTTGTCTTTTAAATTAAACCAGTTCCTATGTAGCTTGTGAAGGAGACATAGATTTTTATATACAACAAAGTTTTTGTCATCCGACTAAATAAAAAATTAAGAAAGTTTTTAAGATAACAAGATAACTTGACCATACATGAGTGCCGCAAAAACAACAACAAAAAAACATCCTCAGGGTTGTTTTTGTAATTTGTCTATTGTTTAAATACTTTAAATACTTACATAAATAAGCTCTCTCTCAAATCTTTTCCTTATGTTCAGCACAACAGCCCCATCATGCATGTCACTGGGAGAAAGAAGAAATAAGAATATTATTTATGGGGTTATGAAGGAGAAAAAAAACAACCCAAAAAAATGAATTCAAATTGTCTTTTTTTTCTTACAGCCATTCATCATTGTTTAGTTTTAAAAATTCAAAAGTTATTGTGCAACACCGCTCGCTGAGGACAATACAGTGCCATTGTTTCCCCCTCTATAATCCGATAACCAAAAATATGAATTAAATATATACAAATCCTGAACAGCCAGGCGCTGTTTGAAGTCTACACTGCAATTGTAAGTCTTTGCTCTAAGTGTAACTGTGGTGTACTGTGTGGTTTTTGTTTTGAACTTACTCCAGCTGTGTCATATCTTCGACACCATTTTCCTCTCTTTGCTCCCGTTGAACAATGGTGGGCAGGCTTCTGATTGCATACATCTACAACATGCACATAGACATTCAGAAATTAAATGCAATACATATTACAAGAATACATTCACTCACAAGGAACTGTTGATTCTCTTGCTCTTTAATTATTATTAGTTTGTGTATCAGAACCCTCCAACTTTATTAAAAATCATTTCAGAAATTTCACCTTTTTTGCTATTTGGCAAAACATTCTGCTTTTTCAAAACAAAAACATCAGGACATCCCTAATAATTTGGGGAACTTTTTCATTCTTCACAGGTCTACACCATGACAGTTTTAGCCATAGTGGATACTTAGTTGTGTCATGCCACATTCATTTTTAGAAGTTACCTTGTCAAACCACTGCCCATGTGGTTCCCCCTCCCTGCTGAGATTCCATTCTCCTTGCTCATTCCCCAAGCCTTCCTGTGACATCAAGCTGCGGGGGTCAAGCAGCTCACCATCTCCATACATGGACCATTTATTTAGGTTTTGCACTGTCCCATGAGGTAAAACTCTCTCTGCCCCCCACACATCTCCATCTTGTTGGGCTTCAACTCCAGTGTTCTGTGCCCAGTGCTGTCCAGGACCAGATCCTTGGACCTGGGGTGATACTACTGCATATGAGGAAGGTAGGCGGAAGGAGGCCCCCCGAAGGTGAGGGTTCTGCAAAGCACCAGATAGATTGAGTGAGCGAGGTTCTGGTGTTTTGGGGGCACCGAGTCGTGTCATGATATTGCCATCAGGGAGACGGTATTTTGCTCCACGAAGGTTTGGGTTTTTTGATAAAGCATTAGACAGGTCAAGCGCTTTGGGTGCTGAAGCTGGCTGAGGGCGGGTCATGAGAGTTCCATCTGGCAAACGGTAAGTGGCAGATCGGAGGTTCTGGTTGAGAAGAGCATTGGAAAGGTCAAGTGAGCGTGGTTGAGAGACATCAGTAGACCCAGGCTGCTTAAATAATGATGTGTTTGGAAGCTTATAAGAGGCACCACGAATGTTGGTTTTTAACAATGCACCAGAAAGGACAGGGCCAGAAGAAGCAGAGGAAGCTGTAGCTTGGTTCCGTGAAAACAACGATGATCCTTCTGGGAGCTGAAACTTTGCTTTACGCAAGTTAGCGTTCATTAGGGCACTAGATAGCCCAGGGGAGGCTACTGAGCTCTCGGCACTCTGCGTCTGCTCTCCTGGACGTGTGAGAAATGAACCATCTGGTAATCGATAAGAGGCCTTGCGAACATTAGCATTGAGAAGAGCAGAGGAGAGTGTAGAAGAGGAAAGGGAGGGTGCAGATGTGGGCTCTGTCCTGGTAACAAGCGTACCATCAGGTAAACGATATGTGGCTTGTCGCAAATTAGGATTGAGCAAAGCAGAGGACAGCATAGGGGAAGACAGTGGAGATGGACCTGAGACATGCTCAGCAGGTTCATTTCTTGTGACAAAAGAGCCATCAGGCAGTCTATAGGTTGTCCGACGTAGACTTGGGTTCTGCAGGGCATTAGAGAGTATCCCACTGCTTACACCACCTACACTATCCGTGTTAACTGGAGTCTCAACAGGGCCCCGGGACATTGCCAAAGTGCCACCTGGAAGCTTGAACATGGATCCCTGGATGTTTGATGTTCGCAATCCACCTGAGAGAAGTGGGGAGGTACCTCTGACACCTCCTTGTTGTCGTGGGGAAGGTGGAGGAACAGGTGAGCCTGGCAATGTGGGGGAGGGTTGTCGCTGGAATGGTGAAGCAAAAGAAGCATTACGTAGCTGAGAGGTCAGCATAGCAGGGGACAACTGTGGGGAGGAAGGGACAGAAGGGGCAAGAGGGACAGCTGCTTCAGGTGGCGTGAGTACTGTTGTATAGAGGTTGGCATTGCGTTGCAGAGGAAATGAGTAGGAGGCACTCCGTAGGTGAGAGTTTTGCATTAAAGCACTGGATAGACCAGCAGTGGGATAATGGGTCATCATCTGGCTCTCCTGTACATTAGCTGATATCTCTTCCTGTCCACCAGCCATGACAGGTGACGGGCTCCTTTGTAAAGCTGTGGTGTTGCTGACATTGTGCAGGTAAGGGTTCTGGAGTGTGCGTCCAAGATTAGGTGATGAGGGTGCAAGTTGAGGGAGGTTCTGGGGGTAAATCTCATGCTGTGTTTGTGGGGAGCTGGGCCTTTGTAAAGGTGATGTGCGAGCTATAGTGGAGTAAGGAAGAGGAGAGGTAGGAAAGGGTGAACCTACAATTTGAGGGTTTGGTAAAGCATTTGTAAGCATTGGAGATGGGCCTGGCTCCATCAATGTATAGTCATACTCAGTAATATTCTGTGATAGTGGAAGAGTACCAAGAGAAATATTAGCATTAGGAACAGGAGGCTGAAAAGATGCCGGTCCAAAACCATGGGGACTCATTGCCCTGTGAGGCAAAGGAGAGGGCGGTTGAGACAGATGGTGCATAGGAGACACGGAACGGGACAGCATAGGAGATTGTTGCTGTAAGGGCTGTGGAGATGGAGGTCTACTCTGAAGCCGGCGCACTGATGGCTGGGAAGAAAGAGGGCCACTCTGTTTCAATGATTGCTGTGAAGGGGCAGGTGGACCTGGAGGAGGTGCTCTGAATGACTGCCTAGACTGAAGAGAGGGCTGGTTTCTGGGCATTCGGACTAATGGCTGCCCTCTACCTACAGGTCTGTGGAATCCTCGTTGGGGAGTACCAATTCGCTTGGACTCCCTTAACCCTGTAGGCCGGGAGCCTGCCCTGGCTAACATGGGTGTTCCACCTATATCCTCTATCTGTCCTGAAGGAGGGGCTGGACCACTATGGATGGAGGACCTAAATGGGGCAACATGCTGAGTGACAGGGGGCCCGTGTCGATTGTGTCTCTGTAAGTAGGGGTTGGCTGGAGAGGGTTTCACAGCCCCCATGGGCACATGACTTCGAACCCCCCCACCACCTCTCATTCTGCGAGTAGAGGAGCGGGTGGGGAGGGGTCTACTGGTGACCCGCGACGGCGATGGAGAAGGAGGGCGATGGGGAGAGGTGGGGCGGAAGGATCGCGGAGGCGACTCTGCTCTTTCAGGTTGAGTCGGGCTCCTTCTTTGTGTATGTGGCTGTGGTGGAGAGGGGGAACGCCTCATCTTAGATGTCTGTTTTCTTCCTCTGAACAATTGTGGTCTGGCAGAAGGCAAATGGACTGCATCTGGTGGCGGATGCTGTCTAAAGGAGAGTCTTGGGGAAGGTGGTGGGGTCGCTCTCTTCCTAAACGATCCCCGGGGAGAAGCTAGTGGGCTGGAAGTTGAGGATTGGGGTCGGACAGATGAGGGAGCTCGACGCAACCGAATATCTCCCCTCTCTTTTGTCATTGAAGGCTGAGTTCTCAATGACATACCTCTCCTGCGTTGTGGTGGAGAAGAATGTGGTGGGCTGTGTGGTCTGCGCCTGTTAACTGGGGATGTTGGCATTTGGCCCGGCATTGGGGCCCGCTGACTGAGCACCCGCCTACGTGAGTGAGGAGAGAGGTGTAGGTCAGACTGAATGCCTGTTTGGAAGTCCATGTGATGTGGTGAAAGGTGAGATAAAGGAGGCGCCATTGCCCTAGTTGATCCCAGCCTCAGTGACAGCTGTGGCGATGGAAAGGGACTCATGTGGCGCACTGGCCTAGGTGAGGCAACAGGTGAATGTAGCTGTGAATGCATCATTGGCTGTACTGGTGGGCCCAGTGGTGTCATTTGAACCATCTGGAATGTCTGTGGTTCTTGTGCAAGGGGATCTTGATAGACTTGTGAGGCGAATTGAGGTGGCAGGGGAGATGGAGTCAGATGACCAGGAGAAACAGGGAAAGGAGGGTAAGTTTGCTGTGGGAAAGGAATGTGTTCTTGTTGAATGCTTGCTGAAGTTAGAAAGGGGGCATGTCCAGCAAGAATGGAAGTGTGTTGTTGGTTCATGACAGTAGGGTAATTTGGCTGTGTAGGATGATATGTGTGGATGGGTTGCTCATATTGTATATCTGACATCATCTCCTGATTGTTGAGGGCAAGAACTGGGGAGAGAGGAGGAGCCATAGGTGATGGGGGACGAGAATGAAGAGGAGGTGGCGGCATTGTTTCCACCTCCAGTCTGTCTTTTCCAAATAACCTAACCTGGGGCCTGGGAAACCTGAACTGCTCTGTAGAAAGTGGCTCAGGAAGATGATAAGACAGCTGTTCTTGTCCATAAAGCTGCCCCATCTCAACTGGAATTAGCCCAGAATCCATATGGAAAGATGGCTGATAATGGTTATAAGTAGGAGCAGGCTGTGCATATCCCAGCCCTGGGTCATTATATAGACCTGAAATGAAACCATTTCCACCGTTTATCAGTCCATAAGTGTCTGAAAGGCCAAAGGCAGATCCCACATTGTGGTCAAAGTATTCTTCATATGGCCAAGGGTCAAATGGGTCAGAGAAACCATTTATGGCATCACCATATCCATAGCCATATGGTTCTGACTCTATTGCATATAGCATTCCATCCTCACCATAGTAGTACTCCACCCCTTCATCACCATAATAATCGTCATATTCATCCTCATAGTAGCCGTAAGGGTAATCATAGTAATCCATTTCATCATCATAGTAAAGCTCGTCATCATAATAAAAGTTGCCTTCCTCATCATAGTAACCATATTCATCTTCCCACTCCTCATCATCATAGTAATCCATTTCCTCTCCAAAAGGGTCATATGGGTCATAGGCAATCGGTTGTCTTCCAAAGCCTCTAGGCCTCCACCTGTCATGGTAATCATCCTCATATCCATACTCATTATCGTCATACTCATATTCTCCATTGTAGTAATGTGTCTGTCTCCCAAGAGTGTCCCTGTTAGCAAATGACAAACGCTTTCGGCCACGTCCTCCAGCCCTTGCACCAAATCGACCATGACCCTTTGAAGTCAAGAACCTCCCTGTCAACCAGTTTGTTGCTGCAGCTATCCTCCCTAACATCCAACTTTTAGCCTTAAAGCCTGGTGTGGTTTTCTTTTTGCCAAATATGCCTTTGAACTTCCCTCCTAGTCCCTTTGCCTCTGTTGCCATGTTTCCTTTACCCCCTAAACTGGATAGATTTATTGTCTTTTTAGGTGGTGTAGTTTCTTTTGCATTGTTGTCTTTTTTATTAAGCAAGCTGAAGCCAGACAAGCCTGGCTTCTTGTCAGCAGACTTTGCCCCAAAACCAGCAAAAAGCTTGCTGGTGCCTAGAAGTGGTTTACTACCAGCAGGTGGTTTCTTTTTTTTGGAGAGTCGTAGGAAGAGACGGGACGTGCTTTTAAGGTTTCTCTTTGGTTTTGCCTTCTCTGGCTGCTGTTGTTTAGAGGGAAAACTGAAAGGGGATGCCTTTCCTGTAAGGCCTGTTATAGCTTTGGAAGCTCCTTTCAGGTGAGATTTCACATCAGGTGTCTTCTGTGCTTTTGCTGCTCCTAAGGTCTTCTTCTGCCCTTCTGCAGCAAATCCCATCATAGCCTTAGAGGCTCCTTTAATGTGTACGTCACTCATCTTTTTCAGGTTTACTGCACCCATACCTTTTTTGATGTGTTGCTTTCCATCATCACTGTCATCATCAGATGGAGGAGGCTGTTTAGAAGGGGGCTTAAAACCCTTTACAGCCATGGCCTTGGATGCACCTTTAAGAGCTGCTTTCCCTTTCCCTTTATCTGGCTTCTTGGTCACTACTTCTTCCTCACTGTCACCGCTTTCTTCTTCCTCAGTCTTCATCTCCTCTTCTTCTTCCTCCGACCCCTCCTCCGACTCACTGACAGGTTTCTTTCCTTTTCCCTTCTTTCCATCATCCTTTCCTTTTCCCTTAGCTGGGGGCTCCTCCACCTTCTTCCCCCCTTTCTTGTCATCTTTTCCTCCTTTCTTATCATCCTTTCCTCCCTTCTTTGGTTCCTCTGACTTGCCTTTCTTGGCAGCAGATTTTGAGTCACCTTTTTTGGGTGGCATGATGAATTCTGAGTCAAATCATTTTAAAGAAGGTCAGGAAGTTCCCAGAAGCGTGCTGGACAGGGCAGCATTAATGTCAATGTTGATATGCAGCATTGAGAAGAGCAGTTCAAACAGAAGCAACATCCTCTCATTCCCAGTTGCTTTCATGTCTTCTCTCCTTTTTCGTCCATCCGATCTGTCAGTGTGACACTACAAACACACACGGCAGGATACTCTGTCTCGAGTCAGTTGTTCTATAATGCACACCAAGATAAACACAAACCACAGTCCTTCAAAAGACGATCTAGTAACACAGTCGGAATCTCAGCCATTAGTGCTCGATCGCATTACAATGGGTCCTCAATCCTCGGCAAAAGTGCTGTTATCTAAGCATAAAAAGAGAAAGGGTTGCAAAAAAATGTAGATGCTTACTGATTTTCAAATATTACATATGGAAAAAAATCTTGCTGATTGTCTACAGGTTTTACCCACTGAGATCTAAAATAGGAAAGGAATCCACCATGGTAAGGCAAGCTCCTGGTCCCAATGATGGTCTGTATGGGTTTGTAAGTAATTTCCCAGGTTCACACGAAAGATAAAAGACCCTGCTATCCCACTGACAGACTCTGTGTAGTCCTTTGTGTGTCTCCCATTGTTAGTTCGTCCTGTGAGTCCAGCAGTGAAGCCTCATCTTGGCCACCACACCAAATTTAGCGCGATGCTCCCCCCAACAAGGAGAGCCGATGCAAGTGCGTCAGAGTGAGTCTCTGTATCCAGGGATGTCCTCTTCTTTGTCTCAGAATGAGTGTGCACAAGTGTTACGTTTGCGGTTGTATCCACCCACAACCGCGTCAGCTTGCCTTTGTGACCTCCTGCAACCTTCTCCATCTCTCTCTGGTTACTGAAACTTCCACAGCCCAGGTCACCCCAACATGAGTCCTCTTCCATATCTCAATCCATTTGCATGACATAGGAGCGCATATATAAATATATATATTTATATATATTGTATGTCTGTGCGTGTATGTGCATCAGAATATGAGCCTTCCCAATTACAGTTGCAAAAGGGACCATAATGTCCCAGCTATACTGGCTTGGGGTAACTCTATCTGTTGCCTCATTCTGTATGAATAATGCAAGCTGGCTGAGCTGTTGCTAAACTGTGTCTGAGAGGCAAAGCTTCACATAGTCTACCCACACGCATACACACACACACAGCTGAGAGTGATGCCTTCTATGAGGTTCCTACAGTGCATATGCACAATACATTTTATGGAAGAAAACACCACTCAGGGATCTGAAATGTCAACTAAAAGAAGCAAGTAAGGATTTAGGAAAGATCTTTTAAAAACTCAGTCTGCTTTGTGATTGAAAACTCGCCATTATGCATCTTTCTAAATATTAATGATGGCTGCTGTGAGGCAAATTAAAGAACAGCCAAACAACAGAAACCTTTTTATTATTTTGTCCCCTCATCACTGTGGAACGCTGGCATATTTAGACTGGTGAAAACACAAATATATACATACATGTATGGGCTGTCAGTAGATGTGCAATGGGAACTTCAAAAGACTGAGAAAGTTACAGAAGTGTTTGTCTGTCTGTGAATTCATTGATGATGGACTGATATTCCAGGAGGTCATCTCAGTGGCAGATATGAATGTTTAATGACTGCTCTATGTTCTTTCTACGCAGCATGGATAAAACATTCAGCAAGGGCTCCTCTAAATATATCACAAAGGGTCAACCCCGCCCAGGCCCGCTGCCCAACCAATATATTATACATACTGCTGTCAGGGGTTAACAGCCAGACATCACACAGCAGAATGAAAGTAATGGGTTAATACTGGCATTTACAACCATTCGTCTACAAGAAAAGTTACAGTGAACAAAATAAGGATTGTGGTTATTAATGTCAACTACAGTTAACAGGTTGACCTCCAACTTTTCTAACCACTGAATTGGAATGACTAATAGTCTTGACCTGAGAGTACATTCAAGCAGAAATCTGTATCACATTTCCTTGAAGGCAGTGACCATAGCAAACTCTAAACTGTCTGCAGCCTGTGCAGCAATAACAACAGCAGTTGTCGGTATCATCTAACTGCCGGTAGAGATAAGAGGGTGAAGACAGGACAGAGAACAGGTCCAGAGGAAAGTTCAAAAGTTCCTTCCTTGTGAACAATGTTGGTCACCAGGCAGGTAACAAGACACACAAAATGCTCTATTTGATATGTGTGATATGCATCTGCTGTCTGACTGATGTGCCCTGCTGACTGAGTGAATGTGCAATGAACAGATCACAAGTGACAGAAATGACTGAGGTGGAGAAAGAGGGGAGGTAGAAGGCATGTAAGAGACAGAATCCGTAATAGTGTGTAAACTGGAGGTTACTCCGTATAAAATATGGATTACATATGTGGTGATAAGTGTCCCTCAGAGAAAACTGTTATTGAGAAGAAGTGAAAACGAGGAGCGGCAGGATAGGAAGATATAAAGTGAATGAGAGATGACGGGCAAAAGTCTTTTCATCCGTGTGCCAACCACTGACAACGGGCTTTCAGCGAACCCACTCACTCATACTAGACTAATAAAGGAGATCACCTGAGCAGAGCATAGCCAACAAGCTCATTCAGTGAGTGGGGGCACGCGCACACACACACACACACACACACCCACACACACACACACACACACACACACACACACACACACACACACTAGTATTATAGGGGCAAATTATTTGCTCTCTCACACGGTACACAATGCATCACAAACTGTGTGAATTCATCCCATAAACTTTTATCAACTCTGTGTACTTTG
>VUQR01001803.1:20446-33735 GCA_015108515.1 Hemichromis elongatus | reverse complement strand
AACTGGGACGTTTGCCTGTATCACCCCTGTTCTAGCTGACCCATTAAATGCAAATTCTATAAATTATGTTCTGCCAGAGCATTAGATCGTCTACTCAGTTACTCTTGGTGCAGCATAGATGTCGGCTGAAGTCTAGAGGTGACCGGGCGTTTGCCCTGGCTGCACCAGTGTTGTGGAATAACCTTCCGATTGCGATCCGGGCGTCCGATTCTATCCAATCTTTTAAATCACGGTTAAAAACCTATTTGTTTAATCTCGCTTTTCCTGCTTGTTAATGCTCGTACCTGACTCTTAGACTTACGCTATTTTTCTTTATACATATTTTTTAGGGCTTGTGCTTTTACTATGTTTTTACTTGATATGCATTTTATACTACCCCTGTGTATTAGTGGCAATGACCTGTGAGTATATTTGATACTTTGCTGAGGCCTTATAACACTTATGTTACTTTTCTGTCTTTTATGTAAAGCACTTTGGTATACCGCTGGTTTTTAAATGTGCTCTATAAATAAAGTTTGTATTGTATTGTATTGTATTCACTTGTATTATGTTCAACTGTGTCTTTTTTAGCCATTTTTCAGTCCCTCTACCAGTGTATTTAAACAGTCCTGTCAATTCCTTTGTTCAGTGCTGTATATCCCTGGCTATGCCTTCTCTATATTTTTGGTTTCCTGCTCCTTGTGCATTTTAGAGTCTGTGTCTTTTTGTTTATGTGTGCTAACATGAATTCAAAGAGTTTGGACTTTGTGTTTATGCCAGCTAATCAGCAATAAAAGCTTCTACCTCTTCCTTCTGTGTCTTTAAAAGCAAATGGTCACCGATGACTTATATATTAGGGCAGAAAGGACAAATTTTTGTGTTCCATTCAAAAAATAATAATGATAATAAAATGTAAAAAACAAACAAAAAAATCTTTTTAGGGGGTGGAGATGGGGTGAAAGTTAATCATTAATATTTATGATTAAATTACCAATCTGATGTGTCAACTACTGTTTTTTTCTGCCTAATGAAACAAAAGTTGTGAAAAATGCAATAAACAAAAATACAAATCAGGTTGTAACACAGAAAGTAATCTAAAACTGTGATATTAATGCTTATCAGTGTTAAAGATTTCAGTAGTTTAAATATTTTTGCCATCTTTTCATTGTATTACTAATCTTTTTAGAATATTTCTAATATTCAAGTAGCAACGTTATTAAAAAGCACAATTTTTAGCAACAAAAACTGAACTCTCCTGGTTTTTCCCGCTGCGCATGCTCCTAGCTAGGTCATATGACAAGGAAATCGAAACTAAGTGGACTATGAACCAAAGATCAGTTGAGAGCAAGAGATTGCAATGCAATTAGTTCCTTGTTTGTTAGACTAATTACACTGTGTTAAATTCTTGATAAGCTATTCACGGCGTAATTACATCTTGCATGCGTGTTGATCAAATTAATAGAAGACGAGCTTATGTTTCTGAAATGTTCATTTGTTGGCATTGATCTAAAAATACTAATCTGTCTAAGTTAAACATGTTTGTTTAACTCTAGCAGATTGGCTGTGGTGTTAGCTAACTCTGCGCATGCGCGTTTTGCTGATAGCAGGAAGCTATCTTGACACTCCAAGTTATAATCTGCGTCTGTGCAGAAGTTTCAGTCTGGAGAGGTAGCTGTTTGGGGACTGGCTTGCAGACAAGTTCAAGTGGTACATTTTGCAGTTAGTCAGGTTTAACTTTTATCTTTTTAGAAGGAGCAGCTTTGACTGCGTAGGTTTTATTTGTGTGGCCCGGTAAGCTAGCTGTGTTTGAAGATGATGTTGAATGGAGTGCTCGTGTGTTTGTTCCTGCTTTGTGTTGAGAGATGCTGGGGTGACACACCAGCAAACTGCACCTACGAAGACCTGGTGGGAACATGGGTGTTTCAGGTGTCCAAAGGAGGACATGACAAGACGGTGAACTGTTCCGCTCAAGGTAAATAAAAAACACCATATCTAAAACAAAAAAACAAATCAAAAACCAAATAAACATTCACACAATATGTGAGTCACATGAGGAGGAAATAAAATTCTTAGCTTTTTGGAAATCATGTGACAGTCTTATGATGAGACATGTATTAAGTTCCAGGAAGTTGTATTTCGTTTAAATTGTATTTTTAAAACTTGCACTATTACACAAATAAAACATACATTAAAGAAAATATTTTTTTAAAAATGGTCCAATAAGGTTTTGGCTTCACTTTGTTGTAAAGAGCTGATGAAGTCAATCTAAAGGTCGACTTTGTTCAGGGGATTTTTGCTGCCTTTCATTGTGTGCTGTGTTTCTGTACAGCTGTAGGTGAGAGTACTGTGACTGTGACTCTGCAGAAGCTGTCTGTGGCCACAGATGACCTAGGGCACACCGGCTTCTTCACCATCATCTACAATCAAGGCTTTGAAGTGGTCATTAATGGGTACAAATGGTTCGCCTTCTTCAAGGTAAAAGATGGCTGCGACTAATTTGTGGATTTGAGAGATGTCTTAAATTTCATGCCATGTTAGAGCTGCACATGCAGTCTCCCAGCTTGCTGAGTTTTCCAACCAGTATTGAAGTCATGCTGTTTTTTTAAGTATTTTATGCACTGCGCTTTTCTGAAGCCAGAGCAATAAAAGACTTGATGTGTCAAAGTTTGACTCATCATTTGAAGCAATTAGAACTTAAGCTGTAAATGAATTTCAATCGTGGGTTAACCTTTATCTAAATATCTAAGATTTCACTCTGTCTCAATTTCCTCTTAATTTACCTCATTTAATCTCTGAATTTTGTGTTATTTAAAGGCAGCAGTTTCAGACTGCAGAATCTTTTGTCTGTGTGTGTGTGTGTGTGTGTGTGTGTGTGTGTTCCTTATTACTCACATGACAGTGAGCTCAGAGCCGTGTCATAGCCACAAGTGTGGTCCAGTTTGCTAATGATTTATGCCCATCTTGTTTAACATCCCCATTGTCTGGTTCTTGTTTTTTATTCAGTGTAGTGATATGGGAGACATTTTTTTTTCTTTTATACTTTTAAACAATCTTGTACTGTATTTTCAAACTGTAATATCAGTGGTTACTTGAAGAACTAAGTTAGACTGGTATACCTCATTTTTAATTATCTGATGTTATTTAAGTTGCTTTTAAAAAGATTCTTTATATTGAAATAAATGACTGAATTGATTACATGATGTCCAGCTCTAATCTGCGTGTCTCTCCAAACTTTCAGTACAGTCAAGAAGGTCCTAAGGTGACCAGCTACTGTGACCAGACCCTGCCGGGGTGGGTGCATGATGTCCTGGGGCGTAATTGGGCGTGCTTTGTTGGAAAGAGGGTAAATCCAGTACCACCCCGAACAGATTACAAACCAGTCTTTGGCAGCAGGTACATAACTATACCAACCTTTTTTTTTTTTTTTTCTTTCGCAAGATCTTTAAGATGATTGGGTATAAAAAGAAGCTGTCTGTGAGGCTGAGAGAAAAATGGGTGTGCAAATGGCTCACAGTTTAAGAGTGAAATTGCTAATACATTGGATGTGTCATCATCTTTGGTGAATAATAATGATAAACCATTCTCAGAATTTTGAGTAACCTTTGCATGACAGAGACATGATTTAAAACCAGTACAGCTATTATCTTTGACCCGCAACGTGACTCTGCAGTGTAAAATCACTCCCTAAAGCCGCTGTTAGTAAAAACAGTTTGTCACTGAAAACTCTGCCACCCAAAGAAATCCAAATATAAACCAGATATAAACATGCAACTTCCTAAAAATCCTTCGCAACTGAGCATTTTTTACAGTTAGGGTTGAAAATGAACCTGCCTACATTTCATATTTATCACCCATTAGAAATTCAATTTAGTTTAGTGCAAATAAGCATATGTTATTTAAAAAAATACAATTTTACTATGGTAATATATTCAAATATAATATAGTGAAAACATCATTTAGAAATTGGTGCTTTTTTTCCCTTTTTTGCGTATTCATAACAGTAAAACGATACTGACTCTAGAATAAGCCAAATGTCTCCACACTGTTTTCCTCACAACCAGGAGCCTCATGGTCGTGTCTTCTCACTTAGTAGTAGTTATCTGTGGGTAACAGGTTCTTCCATTGTGAAGGGAGTGATTTGAAACTTAAATTATCTTGTCCCACACTTATCACTGCCTTGCTCTAATTTGTGGAAGTGTTTTCTTTTTTGTTTGTTTGTTTGTTTTTGTTTTGAGAGTTGTGTAACCAACCAAAACAACAAGGAAGTCTTTATTTTACAACTTAAAGTGAAGCAACTTGGCTGAAATTGCACAAGAGACCACACTGATTGACTGCATTATTAAAAAAAAAATAATTCAGGTTGTGAATTAGTAATGATGCATATTTGATTGAAATGATACTGAGCAACAACATCGCATACAGTATTAAAAAGATAAATAAATTTAAAAAAAAACATCAGATCAACATTGTAAACTTCTGTTTATAAAATGTGGTTGAACTCCACAGAAGTACAGAACTTGGCCACAAACATGTGCAACGTTTCATAAACTAGTTTCTTTTCCTTTTTGTCAATTGCCTCCTTATTTAACAATTCAGTGGTGAGGCAGTCAGAAAAAGAGGAAGAGTGACTGTAACAGCTGTCTGGGTGTCCCCTTCACAATACTGCTTCTGCTTCAGTATGTCAACCAGCTTTCTATCAGTCAGTTGTTTGCTCTGTTTTGGGCTGAGAAGTCCCCTTTAAATCTTTAACTTAATTGTAATGTACCTTTATTATTTCTCCAGACTGCCACAGAAGCTCTACAAACACAGCATGGACTTTATTGATGTGATCAACTCTGTTCAGAAATCCTGGAAGGCTGCGCCCTATCCAGAACACGAGATGTACACTTTAGAGCAACTGCAATACAGAGCCGGCGGGCCCGCCTCTCGTATCCCTGTGTGAGTATTTACTTGCCCTTGCTGTTGTGTACTCCGGGCCCCAGGCTTTTATCATAAAAGGAGACAACAGATGTACATATAGGTATTATGTTTGCAATATTAGGAACTAGTCTGTTGATTTGGTTGGAAGATGTTTTAAAACGAAAAAAAAAAAAAAAGGTTAGTACACTCATCACTGCCAACGAGTGAGAACGACAGATCCTTCTCCTCTGTGAGCCTGGTTCTGTTGGAGGTTTCTTCCTGTTAAAAGGGAGTACTGCCACAATGAAGAAATGAATTCATCAGTAGTATATTTGCTCACACTATTTTTTTTTTTTGTTCAGTAGCAAGTTAAGAGTTATTTTAGCTGTTTAGTTCTAATCTTTCCTCTTTATTGAGGACTGTCTCATCCTCTAAGTGGATTTCAGCAAATTGTGGTACAAGTATTACTTGTACTAACAGATCCATCTTACTTAACGTGGATGTACGCACATTACATTTCCAGAGTTATGGTTTTGTATAGGAATGCTTTTCAGTGCAAATGTGTTAACTAGAATGGCCTCTTTTTACATTTTAGGCGTGCTCGCCCAGCACCTGTGAAAGCTGACGTAGCTAAGATGGCATCAGCTCTACCTGAGCACTGGGACTGGAGAAATGTTGACGGTGTTAACTTTGTTAGCCCTGTGAGAAACCAAGGTAAACAATATGTTCACTCAATAAGATATAGAAAATCAAAGGATCAGATTCGGACAAAGCCATACCTTTCCTTTTGAGCAGCTGTCACTAAGCCAGGCACTGAACAACTCCTCACCAGCTACCCTGCTTCACTCTTTGCAAGCCAGGGTGTGCTTTCTGCTTTCCTCCTGTGTTTCTGCGCAGCCTAGTGTGTGAGTGGAGAGATTATGCATGCTTAGTACTTGTCTGAGAGGGCCTCTGTAGGATGGGGTTTAAGGAGCTGGAGAGGGTTGAAGTGTTTCAGTTGAAGCGCACTCAGCCACTGTGCAGAGTTGCAGAGCTTATTCTGCTTCAGTGTTATAAGTCAGGTGGATTCTTAAGGTTCCATTTCAGTTCACAAAAATTGGCAGGGTTGAAAGTAAATTGGTGTGGGTGGTCTGGCAGAGGGTTCAATGCAAGGAGAGTGCCCATATACTCAATCAAAGCCCCGATTACTTTGAAATGCAGTGTTTTAGTGTATTGTCGTCACCCCGATGGGCGGGCAGGTGACGTGGACGCCCGAGTTTGTGAATACAAGAACTCAAGAACGAAAAGACATAGGACTTTCAAATTTATAACATAGGTGTGTCTACTAAATATCTCAGATGAGTTTGAATCTCAGTGACCTCGACCTCAAGATAAAGGTCAGAAGTAAAGTTTTCTCAAAATCTTGTGAATGTGATAACTTTAATAACATAGGATTTTAGAAATTCATACAATAGGTGCATGTAGTTGGAGGCTGAGTGCTACCTGTGGCTGCTCCCACTAAGTTTAAAATGTATTATATAATGTAATATATAATGTAATAATATGCCCAATTTACCAGACATAGACAGTAGTTGGTTGAAAAGTTGCATAAAGAGTCTTCAGTCCATCTGTGGGTGCAGTTAATGGTCTTGTAGAGGAACATGTTCCTAATGTTAGGGCGTTTATGACTCTATTAATGTTGCACCTAGATCTCCCTTACATGTCAGCACTGGAGGATTTACTGATTTATCAAGTCCTGTGAAAAAGCTTTAATTTTTCTGTCTTGGTCTTTGTCATCACAAACTACACCAGCAGACGTTTTCCCTCTAGCATAGGAACAGAAAGTGTTTGGATACGAATTGGAATGAATTAGAATTGGACTCACTGTCGCTTCAGAAGTCGCCAAAATTTACTTGGACATCAAATAAAAAGCAGCCATCACAAGTTTTTCAATATTAGGATTTATTGAAGTGCTGCTGTGTTTCATAGTAGTGTTTACTTAATGGAAATTTTGGGATGTTCTGTTTCAGCATCATGTGGAAGCTGCTACTCCTTTGCTACAATGGGAATGCTGGAAGCTCGTATTCGAATCCTCACCAACAACAGCGACGCTCCCATCCTCAGCCCTCAACAAGTGGTCTCTTGCTCTGAATACTCTCAAGGTAAACTAACAGTAAATCTGTGCATTTGTTACTTGACTGCCAGTTCAGTTAATAATAAAGCAGTTGGTGGCTATTGTACATGATTTAAGCTACCGGTACAAGTAGAAAATTAACAAAACATACAGTGAAGAATATTTACATTGAAAGCTGTGACAATGGAAAATATATTCGTTTTCTTTGTAATTGTTTGTTAACTTAATCTGAACAAATATTGCTGAAGCAAGTTTTGTACAAAAAATAGCAAGTCATGTTAATGCATTTTCAGTAATTATTTTTCATTAAGAAGCCTGGAAAGAAACAAACCCGTCTTGGATCACATTAAGTTTTGCCCTTGAAAGGTTTTTGACAGATTTAATATGTGAAGCAAACCTTGTTTTTCTCCTCCTACTTTGAAGGTTGTGATGGCGGGTTCCCATACCTGATTGGGAAGTACACA
Organism: Hemichromis elongatus; assembly: GCA_015108515.1. Lineage (NCBI taxonomy): Eukaryota > Metazoa > Chordata > Actinopteri > Cichliformes > Cichlidae > Hemichromis > Hemichromis elongatus. The sequence continues at coordinate 26,280 of VUQR01001803.1, read as the reverse complement.
CAGGATTTTGGCATTGTGGATGAGTCGTGCTTTCCGTATGTGGCAGAAAACACTCCATGTGGTGTTCCTCAAAACTGCAGGCGCATTTACGCTGCAGAATACAACTATGTTGGTGGCTTTTACGGCGGCTGCAGTGAGGCGGCCATGATGTTGGAGCTGGTCAAGAATGGACCTATGGCAGTAGCTTTTGAGGTACAACAGCTTCTCCCCGATCTAAGGATGCCTGATCTGTTTAATGCAAATTAAACTCTTAGTGTAAACTAAGAGATAAAAAGACGAGTGTTTTTGAAGTAGGAAGGAAGAAGTTTAAAATCACATTATCACACTTGATGTTCACAGATCTTTCATTTTTTTGAGTTTATTACTTTGGCGTTGGGCGAGGCTGTCTTTGGACTCAGCTATTAAATACTGAGGGTAAACCCTGTTCAACAACTTCTCTTAAAGCTTTTGAAAGTTACATATTTTCATGAATTTTCTAAATTTCATTGTTTCAAAACTGTTTTCTAAATCTTTCTAAGCACAGGATTAAATTATTTTGTTAACCCCAAACACAAGTAAGCAGACAGAGCAGCAGCCCCTTGTACTCTGCATCCGTTATAGCTGAGTGTATTTGTGTTCCAGTTAAAAATAAAATGATCCCTTTCTGTTCACAGGTCTATCCTGACTTCATGAACTATAAAGAGGGCATCTACCACCACACTGGCCTTGCAGACCCATTCAATCCCTTTGAGCTGACCAACCATGCCGTGTTGCTGGTGGGGTACGGCCGCTGCCACAAGACTGGGCAGAATTACTGGATTGTCAAGAACAGCTGGGGCACAAGCTGGGGAGAGGAAGGCTACTTCCGAATTCGCCGGGGAAATGACGAGTGTGCCATCGAGAGCATCGCTGTCGCAGCCAATCCTATACCTAAACTGTAGAAGCTGGAACCTCAGAATTCAAATAACCGGCATCTTGATTCAGTTTCTGAGTCACAGATTTTTAATCAAATATATTGCTTGCCTAGCATGTTTTTTCTCAACATATGCTTTGGAGGTTGACAATTTAAAGCTAAATGTATAACTTTTCACAAAAGAATTTAGTCACAGGGTGGCACTAATGAGCAGAGCAACATTAATTCAATGAAAAGTTATGGATTTGCACTTTAATGGAAATCTTCCAAATGGATATGCAAGTTGTTTAAAAGGGAAATCAATCTGAAATCGGAACATTGTTCATTTATATTTTTCATAAACTGGCAGCTCTCAGGAATTAACGTACATACAATAGTGTGTCCTAATAATTTCATAGGTTGCTGTGATTTTTAGTTCTTGCTCCCAAAAGTGAAAATTTAGAATTTGGGTATGAAAGATTTTATGTTTGTATCAAGCACACTCGTTTACAGCTCTTAAAATGGATTTTTAATTGAAGGGAAACAGTAAAGCTGCTCTTTTGATGCCACTCCCCTGCACTACCACTTTTTTATGTTTGCTGATTTGAGCAGTAACTGATTAGCTCCCTTTTGAATATTCAAGCTCTAACTGCCAGTAAGTACTTGATTTCAAGTACCTACCCCTGTGGATTAGGACATACTGAGAGGAGCAGTAAGTTTTACTTGTCACATTTAAAGGGAAATCTAGGTGTGTGTGTTTTGTTCCTTGACTCAGGAATGCACTGAAAAGAGTTGAGACCTCTTGTGTCCTTGCTACATTAAAAACCAAAACTGCCACGTTTTTCTGTGGGATGATTTCTAAGAGTTCCCCAGTAAGCTGTGATTGCTGGATCAGTTAATAAAGGGATGCAACTGACTGTAGTGCCTCTTACTCCTCCTCTACCGCCCTTTCTATTTCAATTTGGAAGTTTTGACATTATTTAATTTTGTTGTGTGTCTGAGTGTAACAAAATGTAATATAATTTTGTATAAATGAAATAACATAATTGGAAAAAGCATATAATATAAAATGTCTATACATCCAATGGTCACTTTATTAGGTACATCTTGCTGGTTTTTCTCTTCAGCGCTGCCTTAATTCTTCATGGCAAAGCTTTAATAAGATGCTGAGAGATCCTTAGACATGTTGGTCTATATTAACATGGTCACGCAGTTGCTGTAGATTTGTCGACTGCTCATCCATGTCGTTCTGTTCCACCACATCCTAAAGGTGCTTTATTGGTTTGAGATCTGGTGATCGTGGAGGCCATCCGTGTAGAGTGAACTCATCGCATTCAAGAAACCAGTTTGAGATGATTTGAGCTTTGACATGGTATATCCTTTCCGCCTGGATGCAGCTTCGCAAGATCGATGTGCTGTGGGCATAAAAAGATGGCATGGTCAGCAACAATACACTGGTAGGCTGGTGTTAAAATGATGCAAGGCTGGCACTAAGGGAACCGAGTCATAACCTTACCATCTTAGTGTCACAGCAGAAGAGATCAGTCTTGTCAGACCAGGTAACGTTTTACAGCTTTCTGTTGCCCAGTTTGTGAGTCTGTGATAATTGTAGCCTCAGTTCCTCCTGTTCTTAGGTGACAGGAGTGGCAACCAGTGTGATCTTATGTTGGAGTGGCACATCTGCTTCAAGGCTGGATATGCGCATTCAGGGATGCTCTTCTGCATACCTTGGTTGTATTTGAGCTCTTCAGACCTCTTGCACTTACAATACATTTTCACTGCTGCTCACCCGATATTTTCTCCAGACCATTCTCTGTAAATCCTGTAAGATGTTTGCGGGGAAAATCCCAGTAGAGCAACAGCTTCTGAAACATTCAGTTCAAAGTCACTCGATTCACCTTTCTTCCCCATTCTGCTGCTCGGTTTGAACTTCAGCAGGTCGTTTTGACCACGTCTACAAACCTAAAGTGGTTGATTAGCTAATCGTGTTAAGGAGCCTATGAACAGGTGTACCTAATAAAGTGACCGAGCAGTGTGTATATTCAGTTCTTGCGCTCTGCTTCGACGAACTGAGAAACCAAAAAATGTTACCAATGGTGACGTTTCGGTAATGATAATTCATTTTGCATAACGCAGACCAATGGCAGGCACTGTTATGCCCCTTCTTATATCATTTTCATAAAGCAGGTTACATTTTGTTTATTGTTTTTATCTAAGAAAAAAAAAGTAGTCAGCAAACCGACTACTTTTTTCTAAAAAAGCTGAAGCTAAAAGCTAAAAAAGCTGACTAAAAAGTAGTCAGCAAATACAAAACAAGCAGTAGTAGTCTTTCATAAGAGAAGTGCTGCCTCTCCAGCTTGGAGCTGCCCATCGTGAGTCACAAGGTCCAGACGTCTCTGCTCCGTTTCCCTCTGTGGGCCAGGGCGTACTTTCCACCCCTTCTCATTCCCAGCTCTGCCCAGCTCTGTGTGCGCTGTTCTGTGCGTCTCCCTCTATCATCCCCAGGTCTTCCCCTATACGGTGGATTCATGCTCGGCTCTCGCCCTCCTCGGTCGCCATGCAGAACAACCACCATAAGGAGCATCTCTATAAGATTCTTGTGATAGGCGACCTCGGGGTTGGAAAGACCAGTATCATCAAGCGATATGTCCACCACAACTTCAGCCCCAACTACCGAGCCACCATCGGCGTGGACTTCGCACTCAAAGTGCTCAACTGGGACCAGGAGACCGTGCGCCTTCAGCTGTGGGACATCGCAGGTAAACCAACTTTTTACCCACCGCTCAGATTAAATAGAAGGATATGAAACAGATCGATAACACCGAAACAAGGGGATTTGTGCGATTTCTTGCCTTTTTGCCTAAAAGTGTTTGAAGTATGTTACATTTAGAAATTATGCAAAGCAGGTTATTATCAATTTATAAGTTTAAAGTATTTGGAAATGTGTGATTTTCTTATGCAGAAAACATGCAGGAGAGGGTTAATTAGTCTTTTAAGTGAAATTACCATAACTTTTGAAAAGTCTTTAATGAAAGTGACAAGCTATAATTGGAAATAAATTTCTGTTTACAATTATTTAGCCCGTTATGTCTTCATTAAATGCCACACAATCACACAGTGATTGTCGTTATTAAAACCACTTTCTCCTCCTTCATAAGTGCTGTGATAAAGCTTTCTAAATAATTGATGAAAAACTTATAAGAGGTTGGCTGCTCCAGTAGAAACTACTTATTTTGTAATTTCAGGAAAATGCGTGAGCTGTGTGATTATGGACTTTCAAAAAATTTCAAAAAAATCAAAAAATTGTGTTAAACAGACACACACACACGTATATATATATATATATATATATATATATACACAGAGAGAGAGAGAGAGATAGAGAGATACAGCTTCATTTGTACCAGCTGACTCCACATTCCTGCCTTCCAATCACTTGGCTATGCGCTCATGCAATCACATGTTAAAAAGGTTAAGGCCATATATACATGAGCTTTTGCGCCATGTGACCTTGATGACGGAGCATCATGATGCCCCCATGATAAATCAGTGTCGTCGTAGCAACGGCGTGCCACTTTAAGATTGTTTCGAGGCTTATGCTAAACCTTCTGCACCAGCTGGTCTGTTGATCCAGAAAATTAATTCTCTTATCTAATTTAGAACGAAACGGGGAGCTCAGGTTTCAGCTGATGACATAATAAAAGCATGTTTATTATATCACCTTTATAATTTGATGTCATGCGGTCCCCAGTACAGAGTTTTTCTACTTTAAAAGCAGCTGTCTTACACACACAGACACACTCAGTGTAACTAAGTGCTTTCTCATTTCTTCCTGAGTAGAGCCCGAGTATCACACGCCTTTACTGTCTGTACTTTGTAAATTAATTATTATATGTAAATTGAAGAGTGTAAATTGTCTGTAGGTGCCATGTCATCAGAGATGAGAAATGGAAGCTTTTTATTTGCTTTAAAACCAAAGCTATTATAATGAAAATTTAAATATGCCAATACTTGTCAGTGTACAGTTTTCAAATTGCTTCTGGCAATGACAGACAATCAGAAATAATATTGGCTTTTGACTGGGGTGCTGTTGGTTAAGATGACAGAAAGACTACAACAGCTTCATGTCACATGAGTGTCTGCTGAGGTTTAGAAGAATCCTCAGACCTGCTGCTCTCTCCCCTCCTGTGCGCTCTCTCTCCAGCAAGCGCAAGCAGTCATGTGTCTCAAACTCATGTGAGGGAGATTTGAGGCCCAAGCTCCTGTACACAGAAAGCTTTTTATTATGAGCCAAAGATGAGGGTCTCCCTCAGAGAAAACTGCCGTAGGTCTTGCACTGTACTCGTTGTGCTTCTTACACTCACCTAAAGGTTATTAAAGCCTTTAAGACGAAAGATTATCTCAAGTAAAAACGCTACGTTCAGACCTTTTCTTGAAATACTTAGGACTGCGTTTCACGTTTATGAATACCAGAAAAAACGCACCCAGCTCTGTTATGGGATTTGGTAATGAGCTACAGTTTTCTCTTGCAACAGATGTAATAAATCATTTGCTGTTCTGTGCATTTACCAAGATAAACAACTTTGACCTTTCTATTTTTGTCTGCCATTTTTCTATGCCGTGCTGTCAGTGTAGCAGATCTAAGCCCAGATCGTGTACATATAAGAGAAAAAACCTTTAGGGGTTTTGTTCCTTTCTCTTTGACTTTGTATACTTTTCAGTCTTTTGAACTTTCGTGGATTATGTTGAACTGCAGAGTTATACTATTGCTGCTTTTCTATGAGCCTAAAATGCCCCTATAGTACCTATTTTGAGGAGTGAGGTTAAATATTAGCAAAGATATAACATTTGCAAACAGCTACAAGCTACAAGCTACAGTTTCAACATTTATATTACATCCACAAAGACATGAATAGTAAAGCCCAAAGATACCCAAATGCCCATGCCCAAAGTTTTCTAGTGG